>QYTT01094589.1:19602-32144 GCA_006980735.1 Dasypogon diadema
CTTTACTGATGTATAGCTATCCAAGATATCATTTGATAAAGCCACCTTCGTTAAAAATCGCCATAAGTCGTCCTGTGTTGCTGACTTGTATGCCGTTTCATTTAAATAATTTCTTAGTCCCATCCTAAACACCTTCGAAGTTAAAAAGTGGCTCATCATTCTTATGATTGCAGATCTTTTATTGTATGAAATTCGATCGAAAATTTCATTGATTTCATCTGGGTTTCCAACTTCTACCGAACTTTTATGGGATGAGGATAGTGCATCATCGACACGTAAATATTCCATGTAGCTAGCAAATCCTTCATTTAGCCATATGTCAGACCACCATAAATATACATAATAAACCCATGGCGCGACCAAATTTCCAAACCACCGGCGGCCAATTCACGAGCCACAACTGTTGCGACAGGTTGTCCGCTGCCTGTTGCAGATACGCCTTCCTCGAAAAGCATTGTAGTCTCCAAAAAGAGAAAGCCAGTATCCAGATAGCCCCAAACTTAGTGCAACACTCCAGGAAAAGGTATGTGCTTTAATTTTGCAACCAGCGTTCTCTGAAATTACAGAAAATTTCTTTGCAGCATTTTCTTATCGTTGGTAACACATTTAGACGGCACGATTGGAAGGTAATTTTGTATTCATGACTCCTCCCCCCGCTCCACTAATCCCTTTCGTTTCAGGTGTGGTATCTCGTCCCTACAATTAGTAGTATTCAAGAAGTACATCTTGCAATATTACATTGATCGGCCCTAAATGTACACCTTCCAGTATAACATGGTAAAGTGCTCCAGGGATGGAAATTTTCGGATTTTTTTTTTGAGCGATTGGTCCCATGAAACGAGTCACTTTGCTTTGAATTGTTAACCATATTTGCGGCAATTGTTATACATAAAAATATTTCTCGATTTATGAATTATAATGAATAAATTGCCAACAGATGAACAAAAGTGCCAAATGTTTTGCACACTTCTAATGGAGTGCTTAACTTTATGAATACAACCAGGGGATATCCCTTCGCAATTCGTAAATCAAAAATGCCTTTACCCTCATATCTAATCAAGTGACACATGTGATCTGGATCCCAAACCTGGAAAAATGGATTTGTGGTACCCTTCTGCTAAAGCAATAAAGTAGGCATCATGCTCTACCTGCCCATCCTCAACCCACAACTTAGATTTGGCTAGTAATGCGGGGCAGGACGCCTATCCCAATGATCTCTTCCCCAAACTTTTTCAATCACTTTCACTGGACCTTTTACACGAGCTTCGGTATCCGTAGCCATTGGACCCGGAGAAGCAAAGAACTTTTTCTGTTCATGCATTTATCATGGGAAAATCCTTTATGGCATCTTCAGACGTTGACACATTTTCAACATCCCCTCAGTCATAAATTTGTTGGATATTTTTCTAAGTGGACATTGAATGCGATAGACATTAACAACCACTAGACAATATAATCGTTGATAGCTTCGCCTCTAAATCTGAAGTAACTACATAGATTCTCGCCTTATCGCCGACAAGAAGCTGTAATTGTTTTGAGAGAACATAAAACAAACCTTCGCAATAAAATCTTCCCAAAGAACAAAATCCAGGCAAGGAAAGGTTGTTAATAATTTATGACTACATCCTGACTATTTCAATTTCAGTGGACCTTCACAGCAGCTCTGTTTAAAGAGGGAGAAAATAAAGCGTAAAATCACAAGAGTTCGGAAAATATTTTTGTTTTCTTCGAAATTCGCCTACTTGGCAAACACAGCACGTGAATAAAATGGATTTGGTAAACAGTAAACAACTCGTTGGATGGAAAATAATCTAGATATTTACACTTTGGATTGCAATATTCCTACATTTTTCAACTTCTTTGAAAGAATAAAGAATAACATAACGACTATATTTTTTTAATATTAATGTGGCTTAGCCTTAAATTGAATTGCATTAAACAGCGAAATCTGTATTATAAAATTCAGTTACAGACGGTATTTTGTACCGAACAAAAATGAATTCCTGAATCTTGGGAATTTCTACTAGATACATATTTACATTTTTCATATTGCCAAAAGTACTTGTATTAAAATTTATAAATATCGTTATGTTGTAGGGGAAAAATTAAAGTAAAAAAAATTTTACTTTTAATTTCCCTATTTGATTGGCATAGGACCCTAGGAAACAGGGCTGACTCAATACGGATGAATGGATATTAACAAAAGTAAGTTAAAAATTATAGAATTAAACAAATCATATCATTTTATTGATGTTCATTGACTAATCCAAAGACTTGTCGCGAGATAAACACTAAAGTATTCTCATTTCTGACAAATTAAATGTATAAAACTTCCTCGCGACAAGCATTTAGATCAGCCAATCAACATCAATCAAATATGATTTGTTTAATTCGATAATTTTTTCCATCCGTATTGAGTCAGCCGATTTTGCTGCGGTCCTGCTCCAATCAAATAGGGTAATTATTTACTTTCTCCATTATAGTACGCCATATTAGAACCACCATCTTGAATATCGATTGCTAAAAAATGTTAAAGTGTATTGTTACCGGAACCATGTATTTATATATGCAATATTTCAAGTGCTCTCAACTAAACAACCATGCACGTTTCTACAAATACTAAAATTAGCCTCTTGTTTTTTGACAACATTAAAAATGCACGTAAGTTTTTGGAACTCGCAAAACAAACGATAATAATTTTCAAGCAAGCCATTATTTTTTTTGGATAGATTTGAAATACCCACATCATAGACATATAAAACTCCTGGACCACGCAATGCCCTGTCTCACATCACACTTTTTTGGTCTTCTTCTTATCAAATCGTTCTTAGACGAAACGAGAGGCAACTACTTTTAACTTTTTCATTTGCATGGCTTGCAATGCAGCTGACACCGATGAAGTGCTACTAGAATCATCCTTAGACGGAAAGAGACGACCTGAGAATAGAGATCCCATTTTGCTACCAAGTATAGTATTACGACGTGCGGTCCATTTCTTTATGTCGGTGGTTAAAGCCTTTTTTGAATGAATTTTGTAATTTATATTGCGTACCAAATTTTTTTAAATATATTTCTGTTGATAATTGACGTAAGTAAATGCTTTACCGATTTTTCGTAAAATGTGTACGTGGCAAATAGGTTTTTCACTCCGTTCATATATATTAAAACGTAAGTGCTCATCTCTAAGCTGTACTTCATTCTTTTTTATACGATTATCTTGTTTGTGAAGTTACGACAAATACACCGGTATACTGATAAGAAGGAAATATATGTTAACTTTTGTGAACTCCGGTCCGCAAATTTGTAATTTGAAAATGCGTTTCTCCATAAATATTTTCAGTTTGCTTAAAACAGAAATACTTCAGATAGTTCGTATAATCACAATTACTTCTATTAAGTCCTTTCATATTAAATATCCGTCGCAGCGATGGTTTCTGTGGTAGTAGCTGGGCAGGCCTTCTGTATGGACGGGATCCGGATGCAAGAAATATTATGGAGCCCTAAAAATTTCTCAACGATGAAAAAACATGGTAGTTTTTTACGAAAAGAGGAATAATATTTTTTTTTATGTATATAGTCACATTTATTTAAAACATTATAAATAAAAAAGACACAAGAAAAGAGCGCGAAGCTATCTAAACTATCTTATATATACAATAGATATGTAAAAAGATACAATAAAACAACACATATAAAAGACACAAAAAGAATAACAAAAGGCATAAAAAGAATATATACAAAAAAAACAATAACTATAAAAATGACACTAACCCTAATACAATGAAAGATAAAAAGACACACAAAAGTAAATATAAAGGACTCTAAAAAGAACTAGACAACACTAACAAAATGACTCAAACTCGAAACAATGAACCTTAACACAATCAAAATCTATTCCTAAAAAATTTATAAAAACGTCTGAAAAGTGAAGAAATGCAAAAAGTATAATAATAATAAAGAAAATAAAAAACAAACGAACATTGACATCATTAAATTTGTGACATTTTCGTTGCTACATCATTGATAACATAAACGAATCACAATTTTTACCAATACCTTTCTCGATACAATTCGATAAAATTTCAAGTACTTATGTAAGAAATCTTTTGTCAAATCAAACCGTGTTTCTTCTGATGGAATTGCTCCAAGATTCTTTAAGATTTTGATGCCAGTTATTTTCGACAGCCTTGTTCTCGTTTTCAATTCATGTCTTACTCATCCGCAGTTCCCACAGATATGGAAAAATGCAATAGCCTTATCCTTGCCTAAGTGTGCTACGCCTGCATCACCTAACGGTTATCGACCGATAAGTTTGCAGCAAAGTGCTTGAAAAACGACTGCACAGGAAATGCTGCGGTATATTTTTGAGAATAAATATCTCCCGAAATGGCAGTCTGGTTTCACCTGGCAAAACTACGAAAAATTTACCACTTTTCTAACCCTGCCGTGAAAAAGAATTCCTATTCGATCGATTTCAGCGGGTGTCGGAGGACTTTGTTTACATAGCCAATAACGATCCAGTAAACATACACTTATGAGCGAAAATAATCAACTTTTACTAAATCCATCAAAATCAACTTGCCTATTTTTTGCAAGGGTGATCCTCTTAGCGCATTCGGTCTTCCAATTCCAATGACCAAATTCTACACTGGGTAACAAAAGTAGAGCTTGCAAATAATTTTTAATGGAAAAATGGGATGGGATACTGCGAATATGTGAACTATTCATTACAGAGAATCTACAGTGGACTTTCCAACCACGGCTTTCAGGTAAATTTTTCTCTGTGGAATTGAAACTAAAATTTGTCAGAACTTTATTGTTGCCTCACTTTACGTTCTGCAGAACAATGTATCCGAAACTTGATGCTGAATATAACCGTAAGATAATTGCCTTTAATGATTGTGTGCATTTCATCTATAATTTACGCCATCACGACTATGTTTCTGATCATAGGACTCCGTTTAAGATTGTTCAGTTGATTCTTATCTGAATATGAGAGCCCTGCTCCTTCTAAAAAACTATAAGACCAATAAAAGTCCTTGTTATTTGTATGAGCGTTTGTTTTGTTAATAGTCAACCCGCCATGAAACAATCCTCATTCCTCTCACTAGAAGCGTTAATAGGCAGCGTTCTTATTTTGTTTTTATTGCTCGTCTCTAGAATTCGCTTCTAAATCCGATCAGAAGGTGCGGGAGGATATCTAAATTTAAAATTTTGTTAAGAGAACATTTTATTTCGTAGCTATTATTTTGCATATGGGACAGGGCTATTTTTCTTACACTAACACTGTATTCTTCTTGTTTTTATATTCTTTTATACCTACCCTTAGTAACCACCTTAGTAACCGATTTCCAATTATTTTCTTTTTTTTGTCTTTCATCAAAGAACTCTATAGTTTTAACTTAATTTGTGAATTTCATTTGATATATTTATAAATTTAAATTTATTGTAAACAGTTTAAAAGATGTGTATACAAATCCTAAATAAATTATTATTCTTTAGTATGGTTATCACACAAACAATTGTGGTGTGTCCGTAATGTTGCCAGTACTGTATTTAGTGCGCGAATTTCAAGTCGAGACTGATTTTAATCAATTGAAAATTTTTCGTTCTCACTGTTTTCCTTTTTTATTTATTTTTATATTTTTTCCTTATTCTAGGGCTCCTTACAGCCCGGATCCGGATACTTTGCACCCGCTGCACCCCCCATATGGCCGGCCCGTGGTAGCAGTGTGAACAGTATTTTCTTACATTTTTTCTGTGGTTTACATCTTCGTCTCTTTTGTGAAAACAATGATCTCTATAAGAGATTTGCGTGTCCTGTTTCTGTTTGAATTTAGAAAGAAAAATAAGGCTAGAGTGGTGGCGCGGGACATAAATTCTGCTTTCGGGGAGCACACATGTAGTAAGCCGTGGTCCCGGGTCCATACTAAGATGCGACAACAAAATTGACCTGTTAACATAATTTTGATCATTACAAATACTGCGTGTTGTTATATAATAATTATATTTAACAGAAAAAGACATAAAATCTTACATAATGGCAATAAAAAAAAGGAATGAGACCTAAATTGATCCAACTACCCAGCAAAAATTATCATACAATGAACACTTTGAAACTTTTTGTCATCTAAGGAACATGAATACATATCTAATATTTTCTAATAAACTAATGTTAAATTTATTTAATATCTAATCAATCAATTTAATACCTAATTATTCAATAAATGTATTAAATACATATATAATTATCAATCAATCCTAATTTTTCTCTGAACTGATTACGAATACGCTTTTTGTTATCTGCTAATAAATCTTTTCGTCCTCTGATCTAACTTGCCTTTTCTTGACATTTAACCTATAGGAAACGTGTAGAAAATACTCGAAAATCTAATTCATTAATGTAAAGGGGATAATCCAAACGAGTATGTTTTTCTATTAACAGTTTTTCTATGCACTTGTCAATATCGTTCATGTCCTTCGGAGTTACTTTGCATATATAACATTTAGCTGAAGATGTGTCACTTAAGGCATTAAGGGGTCTATCATCGTCAATTGTAAATCATCTTCTACTGAAAATATCCTGTCCACTATTGAAACACGTGTAGATTCGAAAGCTTCAATTTTCTGTTTAAAGTAACTCTCTTCGGCAACAGATAGCTCAGTTGGTTCTTTTGTGAACTGAAAACGAACAGGCCTACAGTACGCAGTAGAAGAAGGGTGTGGATTTTCCCCATTTTCCTACTAAAACAATTTTTTTACTAAATCAGTGAAAATAGTGTCTAGTGCCGGTTTTTTTTGACTCTAATATACTTTTGCACAAGACTCGCTGACTGAAATACTACTTGCCTCCGGATAGCAACGCTTTTTTCTTTTAAAATACTTTGATAGCTTGAGAGAAGATTTTCAAATTACTCATAAAGTTACACAAAGTTGCATCTACTGCCTATTGGAATCGATTAAGTATTACATCAGTTATTCAAAAAAGGCAAAATAATATTTACGATGTTGTCCGAACTGTCTTGAAACCTTGGTTGAAAAACAAATGAAGGAAAATCAAAACGAAAAAAATACAATTTTTTATATACGCTCTAAGTCTGGAAAATAGTATATGACTCAAACAAAAGTTTACAAAAGTATTCTACATACCTTGGCTTTGTACTTCCATTGCACAACTTTGATATTCAGGTAAAGCTGAAATAATTAAAACTCACAAAATTTATATACATTTACATTGTCTACCAAAAGTTTACATTGTCTACGTAAACTAAGCATTATCTACCTCGGAGTGTAGACAATGGAAATCTACGCGTAAATGCCCATCACTGTCTGTTCTACTGGGTTTTGGTTTAGAATACTTGGTGTAGTGAAATGGTATACATATATTAAAATTCAAAAATTATCTTTAACATTTCTTTAATGTATGGTGGATGGAGGATGGATGTATCGCAGTCTGCTGATTGGTCCTGTATAAGAGCTTTCTGCTGTATTTGAGCTTTCATAAGTCATAACTCCAGGGTTAGGCTGAGAATTCTTATACTGAAAATAATGGAATAAAATTTGGATTTGTGCGAGTGAATTCTTAAGTGAACTCTTATTGTGTTAACTTGTATTACAGTGACTATACTCTATTTTTTTAATCCAGTCGCCTGTAGTGGGTAGCGCCATGCGTCTAATTAAACTTTATAAACGCTTATAAATGCATCTCTGTCTGATTTTACGCTATTGCAGAAATTGCTATTAGTATTTTTTCTTTTGTAAATAATGTAAACAAGAGAGAAATTATGGTATTGCCAGAAGAGAAAAATGTTTGATTAGAAAATTTTGTCGTATGATTAAAGAAATGTTAGAAAAGGTGTATATTATGCAAAAAGCAGTGGAATGTAATATTTTTTTAGTATTATTAATACTTGTTTTTACGTCATTATTTAATCAAATTATTTAAATATTTCATTTTTGGGGACTAAATATGCAAAAAACGTGCTAATTACAATTATTTTGTATATGAAATTTTAATATTTATTTACGTGATATGCTTACTCGATCATAACCCTTCGCGTGGCAGCGAATTTTTGAACTTGTACCAACGGGCCACAATACCAATTTCATATATTAAAAATTTTATAATGGCAAAGAACTGCGAAATATATTAAAATAACGGTACAATGGCCCAAATGAAGACAAGCACCGGTCCTGTTGCGCCTAAAAATTGACAATTTGGATTTGAAGGTTGGTTCATGATCTGATGCTATGCACACTGCTCATCATACACTGCACCGATGATGCTCTTCTCTCATTGCCGCTAAGCCGCTATCACGATGGATTTGATCTCCTCTGGCCAGCTGGACTTGAGCAGTCTGATCATCTTTTTTCGGGGACATTCGCTCAGCAACAGTTTGGACCGCTCGTCATAGAATATTTAGTCCGCTTGACTATAGTACTCACACCCAAAAAAATATATAGTTCTACTAACTATTTGCTTTACTGCAGTAAAGTTGTTTTAAACTAGACCACCGAGTTATCATTTCTGGAGAATTCCCATTTTCTTTGAAAACAAGTCCCATGGGACCACCATGACAGAGAAAGGGTTAAGGGATATAAATTGAAGATTTATGTATTATTTAGACATATTTAATTTTCAATTTATTTTAATATATTATGAATTTCAATAATAATTTGAATAGAAAAATAATAAAGTGAAAAAACTTACTTCAATTTGATAAAACTTTATTTCAACATTAATTGTGAATATTAATCATAAAATTAACTTTGAGTAACTTAAATTTAAAAAATGTTAATAACAGACTTTATGTGTTATGTGTATTGGATATACAAACTTCCGCTTTGATAAACTGGGTCTTAGAAATTACATTCAGTACATTTCATTTATATAAATAACTATTTTACAAAACTTTTTACAAAATGGCTTCCTATTGAATCACATCGAAATTTTATCCACTAATTGTAAATATCAGGAAGCTTCAAAGCTCGATCCACCTCTTACCAATTAATTATCCATCATATTAACACATTTTAAGATTCATTTGGAAAATATATTTGCTCCAATTTTAGGCAAAATTAATTAATTACAGTTCCTTCCACTAAAATTGAAACTTCATAAGTAGCAACATTTCCAAGGAAAAATGCATTTAGCTTCTTAAATAAAAGAAAAGTTATAAAACATACAAGATTATTAAATTATAACAATAAAGGCAGGGTTAGGAATCAAAAACCGCTAGAATATTAATTATTTTGCAAAATATTTAATGGTGATTACTCATTACGCCATCTTCTCATCATTATAATTAACTCAGGGTTTAAGCCTTGAATTATCCCCTTTTTTATGCCTAAGATTCTCAACCGAATCAGCTTAAACTTATTTCTGTTAAAAATTATAAATTCTTGTTTAGAGGGAAATCGAAGAGAAGTTATCCCCAAATCTTATGAAAATCTTAACATATTAATTTAAAACACTTAAGGCCAATTTACATTATTACAACATTGTAAGGAAATAGTGCGAGCGGGATAGATAAAGCTTTATGGTTTTTTATGGCTTTTACTATTTGCTCGTGCAGAGCTTTTTGCGTATTGAAAATTGCCTTGGCATCCATATTTGTCAATTGAATCCGGCTCGAAGGACCAATGTTTAAACTCACGAGAGAGTTTAATCAAAAGAAGGGGAAGGTGCCGGTTCAATTAACAACACAAATATAGATTTTTAATTCAATTTTATTTAATTCAAAAAATAAACAAAAAAGGCTTAAACTAATGAAAACGAATTAAAATTAAATAAACAAAAATTAACAATTCAAAGAAAAATTCAAAAAAATAATAATGAGAAAATAATGATGAAAAAAAGTAAAAATCCAAAAGAAAAATCCAAATGATGAAATGAAGTGAATTAACCTGTAAAAAGGAATAAAGATGATTAGAGCAAAGAAAAAATAAATTGGTTAGTAATTTGGGTCAATTTCCCGTGAATAGAATTGGAAATCGATTGATTTCCTGAAATGATGCTGGCTTCAACGCTGCCTAAGTTGGCTTCAGGTCAGTTCTCCTGAAGAAGAATGGGAGTCAATCAACTTCCCTGGAAATACCGGCTTCAAAAACTGCCTGCTTTATCTTGGCTCACAACTGCCTGTAAACATGGGCTCAAAACTGGCTAAATGCTGACTTCAATTCTGCCTGCATCGACTGCTCAAATCGCAGTGCCACTCGGTCCTCTGATTGCTGTATTTATATGCTACAAAATGTACATGGTAAATGAGGACCAAGTGGGGGTAGCATTGCATGCCCCTGCTCTATGGGCTAAGTTTCCATTGCTGAACGTTCCATTAGAGGAAGGACTGAGACAGCTGTCAGAGGACAGCTGTTCAAAATTTGCACGAATGCGACAGTGGTAAGTTTATTTGTTATTTTCACATATGGTTTTCTGATTTTTAATGTTTACAGGCTGTGATTCAGGATGTCATAGACGGCAGCAGGAATTTAGAGGATTTTGTACGCGTAAGTATTGGAAGTATGTGAACAAACTATTTGTTTACATTTTGAAAATTTGTTCTGAAAGAATTTTTTTCTATCTGCATATTTGTTTCAGATTATGCCAGAACATAGGTCTGTTTAATGAGGCTGTACGGATTATTTCCTGACAACTTCGCTTGACTTTCTGTGTGCAATAATGACACGAAATCATCTAAAGTTTCCCAGATGTGTTCATTGATGGCAGTCAGATTTAATCTCGGTCAATTTTTCTTGCCCATAAGCTCTAGACTTACGGCGAACTTATGAGAAGTGACAGCAGACTGTTTATGTGTGAATTTGAATTGTAATTTGGTAAAATGTGTGCATTTTATAAAACCGATTTCTAATAAGTTTTTATTGTTTCAGGTCGAGGGACTTGACAGTGATAAAATACGAAAAAAGACAAAACATATGCCAATAAAATTTTACAAGCTATAATGTCAATTTCCCCGTTGAAACAGAATTTTTCTTTTCCCTTCCTTCTGTCCCCTTTTTACACATATCATCAATCAATAAAAATATCTCTTTCAGGTTTTCAGCAAAAATGCATGTTGTTGCTATGTAAATTGACCTTTAGAGTGTGAGAAAAAATGGAATTCAAAAAACATTTTAATAATTTCAAATTAAAATTTGACAGCCATTTGAAGTTTCTGTGTATAAGCTTAAAGCTTCTTTCATCTTCAATAAGGACGTCAACAAAAGTAGGAAAAATTTGGCATTTTTCTTAAGACTTCAGACAATTGTTATGATCGCGCTGTACTTAGCAAAAATCGACCCTACTGCAAAGTTACCTCACCGCTGTCCAATTACTACAGCTCCTTCTTCAACACGCAATCAAGAGGCGTCAGATACTAGAAAAACGACGAACTGAAGAGGAAGGAAAGCATACAAAAAGGAGGGAAAGTAGGACATCCCGGAGGATTTACCTCCCTCCAGAAGGAATACAGGGCCGCCACTACCGGAGTAGACGAAAAAGGGGCAAGGAGGCGCAAGTTCTTAAAAAGGTAACCCGCGGGGAGAGGAGACAGCAAATCCCGAATTGAATATCTGCTAAGATCGGTGAAAGTATTTCCTTTTTTCTTATTGTAAAATACGCGGAAAGAACTGTTCCGCTTTGGCATGTCGTTTACCATGAGGACAAAGATGCCTCGAACGGACATTACATCACAGACGGTACAATTCCGGATAGTCAAATCAACTGCGTTTTGAAGAAAGCTTAGTGATACGTGTTGGTGGAAATAACGTTTAAAGACTCAAAGTTCCACGAGTGCCCTGTCCCGGGTACGCTAGATCAGTGGTTCTCAAGTGCGGCCACCGGCTATTATTCATGCGGCCACCGGCTATTCAAGCGACTACTAAAATATAAACCTACAAGTGCAGTCATCGCCAAATATTTGTGCAACAATTCTCAAGTTTTCTAATTAACTTAATCTGGTAACTCTAATGTCAAAATATAGTCCAAGAAATTTAACGATATTGGCATAACTAATCGCCCCACACATCCGGGGGTGTTGGTCGTTGTATTTTCGTTGTATTTTCCAGACTTGTGCAGACATGTCAGTGCTTCAGAATTTTAGGTATGTATTTAGTTTGGTTGTGCTTTATTCATATATGTTACATACACAAGTTAAATTGCTTGTTAAAATCGTGCACACTACTAAATTGCACACGAAAATAAACTTTTACCGTTAAAGTTACTTGGCTTTTGTGACAAGAATACAACAATTGAAAATTTTTGGATCAATTTGTATATGGACTCCGAGCAGTTCAAGGAATTATCTACAATCGCGTTACTTGTCTTATCTATATTTCCTACTACAGTTTACTGCGAGAGATCATTTAGTGCTCTCCATTTTATTAAAAATAAGTAACCGATTCTAATTTGGAAGCTGCGATGAGACTTGCTCTGGAGGAAAGGAATGTAAAAGAATTCCCCTTTGAAAAGATGTTGAAATAAAGTAAAGAATTATAAATTAGTTGTTTCATTTCGTAATTTTCCAAAGTTTTTCTAATGCGGCCAC
>QYTT01094590.1:42945-58042 GCA_006980735.1 Dasypogon diadema
TAAACAATATTTTTTGTTATAGGTACTGTCCTTGGTGCTGTCCTTGATAGCAAAGCCGATTTCACATGTTCTTGAATTGAGTCTTTTTTATAGATTTATTTGATTTTAATTTCACACACAATATATTAAATCAATGTGCTGTTTCAAATATTTGTTAAAGTGGTGGACTTATTACTAAACCTTGCCTTATTATAAAGTAATCAAACACATAACATTCACATTCTCATAAACAAGGTGTTTTTAAAATAGTACTTAAAATATAGTACTAAAGATAACAAAAAAGGCTATTTTTATAGTATTTGTGACAGACCTGTAAACTCTCAAGTGCCACTCCCAGTGCAAGTACCAGTACCTGGACTTAAAAAATTTCAAATATCAGTACGGGGATTGGTATTTGTACTTAAAAATTTTAAATCCCTGTACTGGTAAATACTTTCAAGACCATCTGAAGTACTTCAGGTACCTGAGATGTACTAAAAAGATTGGCTTTATTAAATCAGAAAATATGTTGCTGCTTCAGTTTTCCAGGCTTCATGGGTTTATAAAAAAAATTAGCCCAATGTTATGTGTACAGAAATAACAAACCCACCATTTAATCATTTATCATCATTTAATCAGCATAGTATTAGATCTAAATAAGCTTTTCAAATACTGAATCTGATAATGATTACATTCTTGGAGCAATCTTTTTAGATTTCCACTTTGAAGTTAATCATTGACGCGTGAAAATAACACAAAAGATACCTTGGTTTCATTAATGTTATATTAACTTGTGGTGCTTGAGCTGTAGTTAAGGTAGTTGAGCTGGACTTGTGGTAGTTGAGGTGGACTTGTGATACTTGAGGTAGAGCTGAAGTACTTGAGATGTACTTGAAGTACTTGAGATGACCTTGAAAGTACTTATGCTGAACACCGGGATTTAAAATTTTAAATACAAACAGTAATCCCGGTACTTGTACTGGTATTCAAGTCCTAATATATTTAAATACCTCATAGTTCTGATTTCTAGCCATTTTAAAAACAAATCGCTCGAACATGTAAATTCTAATTTGACGATCAAAGTTTTATATTTAAAGTTTAAGGACAAAATTTTTTAAATATTGCAATAACTAAATCACAACACATTTTCAATTTCCAATTTCATTCGACGAATAATTGCATAATGAACACCTGGTAAGGTTTGCAATAAATTTGAATTGGCGGGTTTTTCTATTAACAATTAAACTTTCAGAAGTAAGACAAAAAGGTCAAATGGAAAGTTGGCAGTGTGGGTATTTTCACACATTTTTGGCGGTAGTCCACTTACAGCGTTTCGGGTATTTTGCCGATCTTGTTGGAACCACATAATTTTCAAGCCTAACTAATTTATTTGATGTACCAAAAAGTTGTTAATAATCTCATGGTAGCGACTGCTATTCACTGTTACAGCAATAGCTGTAGTGTCTTCGAAGAAATACGGTCAAGTTACCCCTCCTGATCAAATTCCACACCACACCATTACCCCTTGAGGTTGTTCTTCATCCCAATAGTGGGAATCTTTTTTGTTAACAAACACACTGGGCTTCGTTACTCATCATAACTTCTTGATAAAAATTCGGATCATCATTCAAATCTGCGTAGGATAAAATTACTGATGTTACGACGGCGTTCATAAGGTCTGTATGTTTGAAAAATCTGGCTGCCAGCTTTAGTCCAAAATCCGTATATTTGAAATTTTCTGGCAGAAGCTATCAGTTTCCCCTCCTGCCAGATTTGCAAGTTTTCTGATCTTGTTTTTTAGGATGAGTGGAATCTGGCAGAAAAATGGCAGCTATCTTTTGGTTGCATTCTGAGAGGTTGGGAAATAATTATAATTTAAATTGTATCTAGAGTAATGAAATAGCTATAACAAGAAGCATTTAAATGAGTGAAAAGTGATAACATGGACAATAAATCGAATGAGGTCGTAAGGCATGCAAAATACTGCTGGAAACAGTTAGAAAAGCGTATGTTTTAAATCCCTACCACCAAAGGAAATTCTTTGTTTGACATTTGTTGCCAGATTTTCAACCATACAGACCTATAGTCATGAGGTTCAAATTTTTGTGTTAACTGAACTTTATAGGGGTACAGACCCAAATCTTTTTCAGAATATTCTGTAAAAAGGTCCTCTTAATTCCCAATTGTTGAGATCGCCCCCTGGTAGATAATGTCGGATCTTCAGCTACACGTTCATGAGCGTTATAAATATTCTGCTCCGAACAAGCACACAACGAGAAACTGGTTTGTCTGTTACATAGCCGTGCTGATAAAATTTTTTCACTAAATAATTTATTATTTCGACCAAAAATAGGATGCAACATTCTAAATATGTCCTCAACTGAAGACGAATTTTCACAGAAAGTTTTGACCGAAATGACGGCATAAATAAAAAAGTTTTAATTCGTCCACCCTGTATATTCGTCTTTTAGAGTTCATAGTCGCTCTCTGCTCGATCAAATCTATCCAGCAAATTCCAACCCAATATATAAGAAAAGCTGGGACGGTTTGCTCTCCTAATTCACAGTCGTGTATCTTCTGTTAAAGATAATGTCTAAAATTGATTCAAAAGTCTCATTTTCTAAATGATTTATACTAGGAATTTGAAAAATTCTTATATATGGATCGAATTGATAGATCTGCGATCAGAATGTCCACGCCAGGCGAGAACCAGCACTCATGGCGTGTTGATAAGATCGCTGCTGCCTTTGCTGATCGAAATACACTTCATTTTTCCGTAATATTAAATTGTTTTGCAAAATTGCAGTCATTCAAGTGTGCGATTTCAGTGTCCATGCGGACAATTAAAAAGAAAAATCATTTAATAAATCTTCAACTTTTGATGCTCAGGTTTAAAAAAAAATCTGAGATAATTCAGACAGAATCGATTTAACTGAATTTAGAAACGCACATGTTATTTCCAGCTAATATTGCGACAGTATTACAGTCCATCACATACCACGCATATATGCAGGTTGGAAAGATCGAGTTAAAATATTAACTCGCGTATTTGTGAACAGAAGGTTAAAAGATGGAGTTGAAATTGAGTTCAAGCTGGGTCGAAATCACAGTTCACAAGAGCTCAAAATTGAGTGTCTTTTATAAAAAAAAAGTCATATTTTAACTCAACTCGAAGACTTAACCAGCATACACAAACCAATTTCGTCCACCATTTCGATTCGACCCAATCAGCAAAGTGACTCGTCTCGACTACACCTGATTTTAACTCATATGAAGTTAAAACCTGCTTCAATGTATACGTGGTAACAGTGCAGTAAGAAGTCAAAAAATATTGATCCTCATAATCACATATGTTAAAAACAACAACAGCAGGTGCTGCAAAACATCGTGCCTGAAATTCAAATCCTACCATCAGAGGCAAAAGAAACCTTCGAAGGGTCTTCATTACTTGACTTGGAAGTAGGATTCTATTGGGAAGTGCGCGATGGATTCAGTCAGCCCACCTTCTATAGCAGAAGAAACAGTTAATTTTGGTCAATAGCAAGGATTTCCTCTTCAAAGATCCTCCCCCCTTGTAGCCAAAACCTCCTTCCAGAGTGATCCGTCCATTGAAGCCACAACATTCTTCTATCGATCTCCCCTTATATTGAACGTGCCGGATAGCTGATTCGTCACATTCATTTTTATTTCCTTTATGTCGCCAAATCCTCACCCTTTAAAGGATTTTAGGATTTTAGAAACAGCCAGAATTCGTAGAGAGTCAGGTTTGTTCTATACGGGGGCTAACGTAGTTAACTATTCATTCTTTCACCAGAAATTGCTGAATAAGTTGCGATGAAAGGACAGATGCATTGTTACCACTTTTTGACGCTTCCTTTTTGCTGTGTCACGTAATCGCTTTAGAACTTCTCAATAATGCTCTTTGTTCTGTCCCTTATCTTGGTGTTTTTCATATTTGGAAGCGCTTCCTCCAGGCATCTTCCACTGTGTAGTTTGAGCTTTTGTTTCAAGATCATAAGCACAAATCCATGACTTATCCCCAGTAATAATCTTTTTGAACATTTTTGGCTTATTCCTGATTGCTTCTAAGTTGTCTTGGCCGACTTTTGCTTGATAATTCTTTTGCTCTTCAATCAGTAGCTCATCTCTAAATTTTGAATCGTAATTAGCGAAGCTTTAGTTTTTGAAATCCCGAGATCTTCTTCTACCCTGCACTATATCAAAAGACGATTCTAATTAATTAAAGCTCGAATCCGTTCCACATTTTCAAAAATTTGTGTTGTTGAGTGGCAGGTCCTCGAAAAACAGCACAAGGCTGTCTTTCAACCGAAATATGAACACTTTTAAATCGCTGAAACCATTCTTTGATTTGAGTATCACTTATAGATTAATCGCCACACTGTACGTTTCTAAAAATGAATGGCCAAGTTTTTGGCAAAATTTAACGTAGAATTTCTGTTCGATTTTTTCAGTCATCGTGAAATGCCCACAAGGTTCGATGCTTACACAATAATGTGTTGTTACCGACTGGACAATTGTTGCGCCGTCCGGTTTTGTAGAGGTACTCGCTAAGGTCCTTACTAAATAATCAGTACCTTTTGTTGACAATAGCACACCTAGATTCAAAGTTACAGCACAAGGTCGGCCACTTTTCCAAATACCTTAAAAACGGGACGTCATTAATCAAGAGTTTTAAAATAATAATCAAGATATCCCAAAAAAACCAAAAAAGTAAAACAAATTGAAATGTTTTTAATGTCATCTCTATACAGAACTTCTATATGTTGTATTGAAATACAAGTCTCCGAACAAGAAAAGTTAATCCGAAAATACTCCACTGGAACTTTATATGAAAAATTAGGACTAAAAAGTTCCAACAGAACTTTTGCACAAAAAGGTCGCGTTTAAATGAAACCTAATGGAATAGAACGATTCGCAAAAAGTTCAAAACGTTCAAGTGAAAAACGAGTTTTTAGTAGAGTGACACGATGGTTAGCTGCTTGTATTTAATTGGCGACTGTATTTTCGAGAAGAAAACAAAAATAGCATGCAAATGTTGCAATTATAGTAGAGTAATATTACAATACAAATATGGCACTGCGTAGAGTAAAAGAGTATTTTAAATAAATTGTAATGATCATTTATTTCATATAAATTTAAGGGACCTAAATGACCTAAAGTTTGTATGTATCAATCAATATTAATAATTTTTTTTATCTGAAGACATAAGAGAAAAATTCCCACCTTAAGTTTCAAATGAATCGCACAAAACATTTTTATGCATTAATAATTGTATTAAAAAGAACAAAAAAAAGCAATATTGTTACTGGTACTTCAATTTTTATGTCTCCTTGAAATTTAATAGAGAATTAAAGTACAGACAGCATTTTGGTTAAATTTTTGGTGATAAAATTATGTCAGTTTTTAGTAAAATTTTGTTTTTCTTTTCTAAAGAGGATTGGATGGATTCGTCGGAGTGTGTTTAATACGCTTATATAAAGGTATCATTTATTTTTTATTTGATTTTCTTATACATATACAATGAATAAAGTAACTATTTATTTTACGGTGCAACTGCTTAAGTAACAGTCTCAATTCAGTAAGTAATATAATTTTAGATCAAAATTTAGAAAAAATATAGAAATCTCTGACGCAAAAGTTAACGTAGAACAAACTTACGGCAACTCAAAATCTGATCTTATTATAGCTTGAAAATGCTTTGATATTGATGAAACCAAATCCCTAGTGACATCTACTGACATTCTACTCCACTATTGGCGTATTACTTCTGTCAAGTGGGATTTAGAATGAATTTCATTTACCTAATTTTTATTTCGAGTTCAGCCCTAGCATTAACCTCATTCTATGGGGTTAATGTCAGGCTATTGAGGAGAAATTTCTAAAATATGTGGCACACTATAAATGATTTACATTTGCATATTGGAGGCTGTGTGCTTAGGATGATTATTCTGTTGAAAATAGCACTTGTTACTTAGGTTCAGTTTGCAGGACTCTGCCTTAAATTATTTTTTAAAATAACATATTTACATAACCATATTGGTTCATTTTACTGTCAATAAGTTATATGTTCTTCATCCCAGTTGTTGTCATACAATCCCACATTATAATCCCACCTCCTACATGTTTCACTGTATAACTCAAAATTTTTTTGGTAGGTAAGCCGCATTTCTCTCCCTCTCTCTTAACTAATTTTTTTACATTGTTCCCAAAAAAATTATATTTCGTTATTACTTGGCGCCAGAAGTATATATCCTCGTGCAATTATTTCTGCGGAAATACTAACTGCTTTCATTTGTTAGTTTTTGAGATATATGGTCTTTTCCTTGCACTACATACTGTTGAACGATAATCTTTTTTTTTACAATTCATACTTGCCGGGCAATGTCCCTCGATTTCATTACAGGATTTTTCTTCACCAAAAGTAGAAAATACGTAGTGTGGTCCAAGTATTGGTGTCCTAAGGTTGTGGCCATCAAAATAGTAGTTTGAAGATTTGTCTTCAAAATGTTGTCTAACCGCCTCATGGATTTCTTCGTCAGAGTTAAACTGCATCAAAAAAAAGTAGTTATTTGGGGCCAAGTCTGGACTATAAAGTGGATGATCCAATTCCTAGAAACCGCATTCCTTAAAAACAGCCCTTGAAATAGCAGCAGTGTGTACGGCTGTATTATCGTGTAAGAGCAGTACTCCTTTTCTTGACAATGGCTTTGCGTAACTTTCATAGAAGTTCAACATAATATGTGGCATTTACAACGTCTTGAACTGCCGGTCCGTCTTAACCAAATCCACGTTATCCTGCATAACTACCGTTGCTGGACCTCTACAGCGTGGATCATCTTCAATTTTATCCCGTCCCCACCGAAAAAGCTTTAACCAATGTTTAACCATCGAAAATGATAGTGAAGATTTTCCAAATACACGATCCATCCGCTCTTTGATCTACATCGGCGTTAATCCATCTTTCGTTAAAAGTTTTACTACAGCACCGTATTCAATTTTTAGCATTTTCACTTTTCTAGGCAAGATCACTACACTTTTCGAATTACTATTTCAAACTCTTCGAGAACATTGGTTCGACAGAGCTTTTATATGCTGAAAAACAATGACGGCATCAGGTAGGACAGGAATTCCAGGAAATTTTAATCAGTAAGATGAGTCGTCAAAATAATCAAGGCGTGCTTAAAAAGTCCAACGTCCTTATTGCCGCTGCTATTATAAACGCATTTGAAGAAGCTGTCAGAAGCCCGCCACATACGAACCAGATAATAAATATAATAAACGAGAGAAAAATCTGCCTTATAATTGAGGTGACTACGTCGTCAAAAATAATGTAAATTGACAAAGAGCTCAATTCAGAACGATCGCGGACTTACCGCTTTGTCCTTACATCGAGTGAAGAAAACCTGGCGCTAGGTTTATACCAAATAAACCTGGATAGGTCTTACCTGCGTTTACAATAGGTACTGAGATGTGCGTGCCGATCAGAATGGTATACGATATTAATGTCGAGGAAGGAGTTTTGATGAGAGGCCGAATACAGTCTCCTGTCGAATAAAATTCAATAATAAACCGATGTTATATGATGAGATAGATTTTAGTAATAAAAGCCTCTTCCTAAATTCGAGAATTATATTAAATAGCGCCCAGAAATAGCCATAATATTGTATGCTTTGACATAGGTAGATAAGGATAGCATAGTTAGATGTCCGTTTCGAACGTCAAAGTTCTTAAAAGTAAGGGATTTTCCGAAAGTCTTTTTCGTTTTCGCAAAAGTCAATTTAGCCGTGTGTCAAGGAATTTTTTGTACACTTTTGTATTGTGATTTAGTAAAAAACACTTCAGTAAGTTCGAAATTAAATATTATAATTTTTAATTTGGTTATTATAGGTATAGGTAATAAAAATGTCAGGTTCCAATATGAAAAAGAAAGCGCTTTCGATCAAAATGGAGATTAAATTTAAATCGAATCCTGGATGGATTGAACGGTCGATATTAAAATTCAAACGTTGATGTACGAAAAATATGTCGGCAATTCCATTTCGCTTTTTCAATTAAAAAAAATTGATAAGATTGATCCGGTTGTGATAGAGATCAAAAAATTATTTTAAGTCAGGCTCTTAAACGCAAAACTGATTAAAGTTGCACTTAGCAGACACAATGGAGTCAATGTGGATAGCGTAGAAAGAATTACAGATCCTCAGGGAAGCCCATGGAAGACTACCCCAAAGGGACTAAATAGTGTCAGTGATACCGATAGGATAAAAATTAAGCAGTAAGAACGAGTATCATCAGTGGTCGAATCCGCCGGTTGACTTAATAAAACTCAGAATGCGTTCCCACTCGTTTTTGCCTGAGTCATGCGGTTTGTCAAGGAAGTTTTATCCTAGTATTTATATCTTTTTGCCGAGAGTGACGGGAAATGATACAAGAAATGAGTCATCGACTCTGTCTTTATCCTGCAGCAGGCCCGATAATCAGTATCGCTCGAGCGTCCGATTTTGTATGGAGACCAGCATTCTCAATGATGTTCTGGAGAAGTTTTTATGTTGAGTTAGCACTGGGTGACCCAGACCCTCACAACTCCTTGGTGGTTATTTTCCTAGTCCACGATACGCCCAAGCACATATTCGGTGGTGGAAGAGGGTGAGGAATCAGAAACTGCAGAATTAATGTACTTTTCAAAATGAAATTTTGATTGAGGAACGTTAACGATTTTGGGAGTTTTCTCGTCGTTGGCCTTTTTTCTACCAGAACGATCAGTGCCGAATACATTGGACACATAAATTGGAAGCGTCTACGCTTTCTTAATGGGCGTTAAGGTGAACAGTGAGTTTTCCAGCATGACAACCGTCCATAGAAGCAAGGCAACAAAACTGTGGTCGACATGGGATTAATGTTTGTTTGTGTTTGTTTTATCTAAACGGAGAAATAAGGTGGATCCATCAAATAATAAAAAAAATATTAACCTTTTTAAAATTTTATACTTAATAAAAGAAGTCGTGTTATTCGAAGAGTGTTAAGACAAATATTTTTACATCATACTTTTTGTCTATAATAATTGCAGAAAACAAACAATTTCGTCCAAGTTAAACATATTGTCCTAAATACTACAACCGTATAGAATAACATTTGGAAAATACACTAAATGTTTTTAAATTGGAAGACGTTTGCTCATAGGAAATGTCACAATTAATTATTCAAGAAATATTTTTAGCCGTTCAATGAAATCATAGTGCTTTAGGAATGAGAATAATTTGCATAATGTCAGACCTCCGTAAATTCAGTGAAAAATGAGACCAAAGCTATAGAATCGACTCAACCACTACATATTTATTTCAATTCCATTTAGCCTTGATAATGGGAATGCAGAAATTGAAATGCAAACATTTATCCATTCCTAATTGGAAACGAAATATTCTCCATTGACATAAAAAACATTTTCATTTTATTTTTTCCTTTCCAAGTTTCTATCTTATGGGGTTTCCAGCCATTAGTTTACACTATGATATAGTCCCACATACGGGTATAGAATCCCAAAGCAGAGCTCGGGTATACCTTGCACTGAACATGGTCTACAATTTCGATTCCTAACCATTCGCTTGCTTCTGTTGCAAAATGTATAGATAAAAGGAGCTTGCACATTTTATATGCTCTTACGTATGTAGATTGTAGGTACATACATATATAAGTACCTAAGTATAGGTAAGTAAATGCATATATTCCAGATAGGAACTTGGCCATGGTGGTGGTTACTAAATTCTTTTGGAAATATTATAACCTGTAGAATTTAGAATCAGAAGGAAAAGGAATGAGGGAACCTTTACTATAATACACTACCCGTGTAGATAAATATGTATTCCAATCAAATATGTACAATTTAGCAGGAAATTCGAATATATTCACCTGGGATTATAAATAAAAGCAATTAGAACACGAATGTTTGTGGAATCATTTCCGACCTATCACCTGACATCCTGATTACTCTTAATGGTATGCGTGTGCTCACAATCTGCATACAAATTCAACTAATTCCAGGCAAATGACTCTATTGTGAGTATGACATAAGCAAATGTGGAGATTCAAATTTGGAGCACATTCAGCATCTCATTAATTCATTGATTGCCAAACGAAGATATCAACTACCATATTTTAACGGTTGTGCAGAAAGGGCTATTAAAAACACTTGTTTCGCCTATCATACTAATGAATTTCCAGCAATTTAAATTGTTTTGTTCAGTTTTCAGGTTATTTGCGTGCAAGCATTCAATCAGTTCTACCTTTAAATTGAAATAAGTGTAGCTGTACGGAATACTTTTAATGCTCAACTTATAATATGCAAGGATTATTTTCCGTAAGCAAAATTAAGTTTAAATAGACATTTATTTTGTGACATAATAACAAGCAGTTGTATCTACATACACGTGAAATTCATAACTTAAATTATTTCGCTGAGAAATAAATGGTTTTATAAAGGCATTCAAACTGTACACATATGTAGAATTTTTGCATAAATTTACATAAGTTCTAATTGATTTCTCTCATCCCTTACCCCATTTTAGCTTTATCCCGCAGGCTTATAGTAATTAATATAAATGTAAAGGCTATAATAGTCATTCGTTAAAATATTCAGGGATGTTCAAATGTATTCACTGTATCTATCATTGATCACCCCGCCCTTGTAGCCTTCTACCATTACTTCTTCAACATCACAAAGCAGCTGCTCTTTCTGTTGACAATTAAGACTCTATTGCCTTTCTGTATAAAGTTTTTCTTAAGTTTTGTTACTTACAAGGAACAAACAAGTATTTAAATATTGTAATACTTATTTTCATATGTGGAGTTCACGTTGTCCCCTAAGGGCAATCATGGCTCATATAATGAGGTCGTTAGTTCGAATACCACCGGAGTCTACCAACGGTCGAGGATTTTTTGATGACAACAAACTAATCATTAGAGGCCATGGGGTGTTGTAACAGTTATGTGGTTCGGAATTCACACTAATTGGTTGGAGTTGGTGGAAACAGTCGGCTATTACTTTATATGAATCGATTATTATTTTGTAAGTTCTATCGCTAATTGCGATGGATCCTGCAGGACTCTGGAAGAGACCATGTTTATAACAATAAGCAATTACTTGAAAAATTTATCAGATTATAATATTCAAAATTTTCTATCGGCTGTGTGCCATGTGCATCATAGGGTTGTCACCTGATTCTAATAACACAAATACTCTTATTGAAGAAGTCTTGGTTTATAGAAGCAGTACATTTTTTGAATACCTGAATTCTTTCTGAACGTTTTCTAGCGCAAAAGCCATTCAAAACTTTTTAAGAAATAAAAATCTTTGGTAAGTTATCTGCGAAATAGGAAAGCTGAGGGAGAATTTCGTAACCTAATTATGGAAGTTTCTGTACAGGAAATTATTTGCGAAATATGGGGTCTTTTGCGCAAAATGATACCTCGGTAACACTCAGAATTAATGATTTGTCTTGCTTAAAGTAATCTTCTGAGGGTGTAAGAAACATTTAGCGAAAAGTAGCGGAGCCTAGTTTTTATCGAACCAATCTCAGCTTTCTTTCCTGTTACCGACGAAAATCCACTTTTAATCACAGGTAATATTTCTTTACAGGAAATGATCACTTCTGTTTCTTAAAGCCAAGGAAGTGCAGATTTTCAAACGACTAAGTCTTCGACTTTTTCTCAACTCATGAGAGATCTACTTCCTGAGTTTCTTGGCTTTCATAATTATGGCAAGATGCCTATTAACATTTTTTTCAGATACACTCAATTCTATTAAAAGACATTTCACCACTGTTAAATTATTATCTTCAACAAAGGCTTTCAACCGATCGCTGTCAATGACTGCTACTTGCTTTCGTCGTGGTCCATTCTGAAAACATAGATCTCAGGATCGAAATTTCTGAAGTCAATGCCAGTCCTGAATGGTTTTATTTCACTTACAGTACACCCACACAAAGTAATAATAATATTTTGCGCTATTGTGGGCACATTATAAAATTCTTGATTCTTGAAGAGAATGGTAGCTGTTTGTGGTGATCCTTCACCAAAGAAAACAGCGATACATAAATCTTTCTGTGTGGTTTAAAGGAGTCCTTCGAAAGTAAAATCGAAATTTTTTAATCACAATTGAATTCGCGAATATTTAATTTAATCGACTAATGCCTAAAACTGCTTCATTCCCAACACCAATAAATTTTAACAAAGAGATGTAATTGGAAATTCATGTGTTACTCTTTCGTACATTATTCTTTTATTGCTTCATTGAAGAAAATATAAGGATAATAGAAATTTTTAATTAAAGCATTGTGTTGAGCTATCCACGAATTCTTAGAAGCACGTATAGGGGCTTAAAAAAATAAATTCGAATGGCTGAAGCCTGTGAAATCGTGTACGTGAAGGAAATGTATTATTCATTACTTCATTAAGAGATTAAAATGCAAAATTGGAAAGGTATTTACTGTGACATTTAATTTGGACAGAGTTATATTTAGTTAGTTAGGGCGGACATTTGATTTGGACAAACCGATATTTATCAAAATTAATAGAAAGTCAAAGTGGTAGGTATATATTGTGAGTAGAGTAACTAATGTGCTCATGAGCAATCATTGCGAATTCTGAATGACTTCTGAATGACTTTTAATGATTACTATGTTGTCAACATACAAATCTAATAAAAAATATCAAAAGAGGAATTGGCGAGAAGAATTCATGTAGGTACACCTTCGATATAACTATTTTACTCCTGTATTTTATTGGGAGCTTTCTTTTTAGTATATGCTTATTGCCATGGAATAGTTCTTGCAACATTGATAATTTATTTAATATAGGCGAGTAAATTTTCATTGATTACCCTATCTATTTACCACCTTGCTTTCGTTTCCTAAAAAAGAATAGCATTGATACCACCCAAATTAAAAAATTTAAGAAGGGAAAATAACTGATGAGAAAAATTCATACATCTTCATATTCCTCGTTTCCTGTGAGTTGGGGGAAGGAAAACGTAAGCTATAAACACGGTTTTCATTCGAAAACCGACATTTGCTACGCCTTTTTTGTTAGCCTCTCCATAGCAACCTTAGGAAGAGTAGTAAGAAAATCTCTATAGATTTAAATTAATTTGTTTAAATGCTTTGCATAGACATACTAATCGAATTGCTATGCAAATAGAAGGCCACATACAACTCTTAGTGCTCTGAAAATATTTGTTGCGTCCACTTAAGTTGAAGTTTAATATGTGTATATTAGAAACCATACAGTGAGCTGACTGCCACATTAACGAAAATTTACGTGCCCAAATATAACTGGCGTGTGCGTTTGCCAAGAAAAATTTATTATTTATAATATATAGGAGAAGTCTATATTAATAATATAATATATGATATATATATATATATCATATATGATAAAAGTGAAAGATAAGTAAAAGATAACTATCCCATCGATCATATAACAGTTATACATGAATTGTTAAATTTTATAAAAGATAATGGAATTTTGACAACAGGAAACTGCGTTTCAGGCAGGTACAATAATCTTGAAATTTTTTTTGATTTGTCAGAAATTTTAATTTTTAAAATTTTAAGAAAATAGCACACCAGATATTTATAAAAATATATAAATAATGTGTGTTTTGAATTTCTCAAAAAACTTCCGAATATATTTTAGAAATTTTCTAGAAAGGTGATACTATGTATTTTAAATGAAGCTAGATGTAATGTTTCTTACACCTATTGAATTAATTAAATTAAGGATAAAATTGAAAAAATTTAAATATGTAGTTTCAAAGTGCTTGGAAAAATGTTCATAAATTTTAAAAACATACTTTATGACTTTGGCCCATTCATTTTCGCAACACTCAACTGTGATACAATAATATTTGTCAACTTGGCAATTTTAGTATAATAAATATAAATTTTGCGACATGTAGGAGCCAGCAATTTGGCTAAGATTTACATTCCATTTCATTCCATTAATATTAGTTTGCCATCGACTTGGGTGTTTTCATATGAAAACAGTATTCAATACAACACACTGTGCAACTTTACTCAGCCAATTTTCAACATGTTTCCGTCAAGAATCTTTAAGAATGTATTTTTTGATTAGTTTCCATTTCCATTAGTAAAAATTGTTGTCAGCATCCCAATATCTTGGCTTTGAATATTTATATCAGTGGAAACGAGGCTTAAAAGACCTAACATTTTGAATTATCAGATTCTGAAGCTCTGAGACCTGTGCTAATTTTAAAATAATTTGTGGAACCTAACAGTAAAGAAGTTGTTGGAGGGTACTATTAGCAGGACCTTCCATTAAAACGGGTAGTTTCCATAATTGTCATAACGTAAATGAAATTCTCCAATTATGTAGAGATATTTTGTATAGTTTTGATCTAAAGTTGGTTTTAATTTCTTACATTGACGTACTATATACATATGTGTATCTAAGATGATGTCAGATTTACTGTAAAAATCAAAATTTATATATAACAACAATAATGTTTAAAAACAAGAATACATCTTGTATTACAGGATTTCAGTAGAATTAACAAATACTGTTCTTGCCTTGAGTGTGTAGTCCGCCTTAATTCAATCATTGCATTACTATAAAGAAGAAATTGAAGAAAACTGCAAACATATAACAAAAATGTTTCCTGAAATGGAAATTTTCTCTATATACACACACGTCATATAACTTAGAAAATAAACAGGGCGTTGATGAATATTAACGAATATTTTTGTTGAATAAATACATGATGTACATTTTACGCAATACAAAGATAGTTGCAAACAAAAAGACTAAGTTATAGTGGCTTAGCTCAATTAACTTCTGAATAACAAAAACAACCACGAAACAAACAATATTTAAAGCTTTCATTGCTTTTCTTAATGTTTAAATAAGCCAAACTCGTACAACAATATTGAAAGAAAAATATGGAAATTATGTGCTTGTTAATATAAAATGAAAATGAGGACAATATGGTAACAAAACATAGAATAGCCAGCCAATACTAATGGAAATAAGAAGTTATATGAAAATTACGTCTAAGATAAACATTGTATATATAGCAAAATAAAAGTTA
>QYTT01094590.1:58062-80634 GCA_006980735.1 Dasypogon diadema
GGGAAAATAACTGATGAGAAAAATTCATACATCTTCATATTCCTCGTTTCCTGTGAGTTGGGGGAAGGAAAACGTAAGCTATAAACACGGTTTTCATTCGAAAACCGACATTTGCTACGCCTTTTTTGTTAGCCTCTCCATAGCAACCTTAGGAAGAGTAGTAAGAAAATCTCTATAGATTTAAATTCACATGTTTAAATGCTTTGCATAGACATACTAATCGAAATGTTATACAAATAGAAGGCCACATACAACTCTTAGTGCTCTGAAAATATTTGTTGCGTCCACTTAAGTTGAAGTTTAATATGTGTATATTAGAAACCATACACTGAGCTGACTGCCACATTAACGAAAATTTACGTGCCCAAATATAACTGGCGTGTGTGTTTGCCAAGAAAAATTTATTATTTATAATATATAGCAGAAGTCTATATTAATAATATAATATAATATATATATATATATATATCATATATGATAAAAGTGAAAGATAAGTAAAAGATTACTATCCCATCGATCATATAACAGTTATACATGAATTGTTAAATTTTATAAAAGATAATGGAATTTTGACAACAGGAAACTGCGTTTCAGGCAGGTACAATAATCTTGAAAATTTCTTTGATTTGTCAGAAATTTTAATATTTAAAATTTTAAGAAAATAGCACATCAGATATTTATAAAAATATATAAATAATGTGTGTTTTGAATTTCTCAAAAAACTTCCGAATATATTTTAGAAATTTTCTAGAAATGTGATACTTTTTTAAATAAAACTGTAATGTTTCTTACACCTATTGAATTAATAAAATTAAGCATAAAATTGAAAAAATTTAAATATGTAGTTTCAAAGTGCTTGGAAAAATGTTCATAAATTTTAAAAAAATTATACTTTATGACTCTGGTCCATTCATTTTCGCAACACTCAACTGTGATACAATAATATTTGTCAACTTGACAATTTCAGTATAATATGAATGGAACGTGCGGAAATGCCTCGTTTTCACTCATGTGGGAGCCAGCAAGTTGGCTAAAATTTACATCAGTTTCCAATAATATTAGTTTAGTTAGTAAAAATTGTTTCCAACATCCCAATATCTTGGCCTTTAATATTTAAATGATTGGAGGAGTGGAGGGTACTGTTAGCAGGACCTTCCATTAAAAAGGGTAGTTTCCATAATTATCATAAAGTAAATGAAATTCTCCAATTATATAGAGATATTTTGTATAGTTTTGATCTAAAGTTGGTTTTAATCTCTTACATTGACGTACTATATACATATGTGTATCTAAGATGATGTCAGATTTACTGTAAAAATCAAAATTTATATATAACAACAATAATGTTTAAAAACAAGAATACATCTTGTATTACAGGATTTCAGTAGAATTAACAAATACTGTTCTTGCCTTGAGTGTGTAGTCCGCCTTAATTCAATCATTGCATTACTATAAAGAAGAAATTGAAGAAAACTGCAAACATATAACAAAAACGTTTCCTGAAATGGAAATTTTCTCTATATACACACACGTCATATAACTTAGAAAATAAACAGGTCGTTGATGAATATTAACGAATATTTTTGTTGAATAAATACATGATGTACATTTTACGCAATACAAAGATAGTTGCAAAATTAAAAAGAAAAAGACTAAGTTATAGTGGCTTAGCTCAATTAACTTCTGAATAACAAAAACAACCACGAAACAAACAATATTTAAAGCTTTCATTGCTTTTCTTAATGTTTAAATAAGCCAAACTCGTACAACAATATTGAAAGAAAAATATGGAAATTATGTGCTTGTTAATATAAAATGAAAATGAGGACAATATGGTAACAAAACATAGAATAGCCAGCCAATACTAATGGAAATAAGAAGTTATATGAAAATTACGTCTAAGATAAACATTGTATATATAGCAAAATAAAAGTTATAAACACATACTCAGGAATGGATATTTTAATAATTTCTGCATATTTTCATTAATAACTTTAAATCCTAGATCACCGGGCAGCCCATCCCAACATTTTCTTTATATTGCAGATAATTCATTATACATTTTATTTGGAAAACAAGAAAAGCACCATAAATTAAACGAAAAAACATAACTCAATGGATCTTCTAAATAAAATATTTTACATCGTGTGTCTGTATGTCACTTTTGTATTATATTTATAAAATTACTGTCAAAATTGTTTAATTAAATGTAATAATATAAAATCTTCTTAATTATTATTAACAAATTTATGACACGTTGTTTACTAATAACTTAATAACTATCTACGTTTAATGTTTTTTCGTTTTGATTTCATTTTAGTAAAAATTAAACAACATAAATTAGAGAAATATTCAAACTATTTACAAAATCATAAAATACATTAAAAGAAAATATAAATATCTTCTATTTACAGCCCTAGCATATAAGCTACTACTGGTGATGCCTGTTAGTGCACGGCTAACTATCCGCAGCTGCTTACCGATACTCAACTACGTATTGTGGTATGGATAAAAGCATATTTAACCCGTCTCCAAGTGTTTAAGTCAAATGAACAATAAAATGATGTTTATAAATGTTTTGTATGATATTGTCTTTGCAAATGTAGATATAGATTCTAGTTATTAACAAGTTTGAATGTGAAATTTTGTATTATGATAGTTTAGATATATATATATATATATTTTTGAAATAAATTGCAATGCAAGTTGATTTTTCGGAATAAATAGAAACATTGTGTTTACAATGCAGTTTGGAAGATTTTCAAAGTGAACATAGACGAAAACAAAACTTCTATGGCATTAACCAACACACGCACTCAGAAACTTTCTGCTGAACGAATTCATTTCCAACACTTTCATTTAATTTGTAATAAACATAATTCAATCATATGAAAGGACTTGTTCCTTCTATTTCTCGGAGAAAAAACGAAATATTTTCCCATCCAAATATAATTACACGATAGTTGAAATTCGGCCAAGTGAATCATTCGCTATTCTCCTTAATGCTTGGAAATACTAACGGGCATCAAGGAACAAACAATCATCCCCTATCTACACAATCCAACCTTGCTTGCATCTAGCTGATTCAAGGTGAGGATTACAATTATACGAAGTTACAACAAGAGTATTTTGATATTGTTGAAAATTTTAATTTAGTCTTAATTAGCTGCGTTTTTTTTTTGGAAACAGAGTACAAAGTTGTCATACATTAACTGAATTAAATTAGCTCGGTGATTTTACAGAGTTAATAAGCTTACTGGGCTTTTTAAGTCTTCTATGGGAAAGTGGATGGCGCTTATTAAAAGCGGTTTGAATCTATGGAATACAGAGTTTATTCTTCTTCTTATATTACTCTCTTTTTAAGTAAACCTGAGATGAGTAAAGACCATAATAAACTTGAAATTTATCTTAATTTTAGTTTTGCCTTTTATATTTATTTTAGTTGCTATGGAGGGCAAAATCAAATTTTTAACACAAAAGCTTTCGATAAGCGCCATTTCCCGTAGAAGACTTAAATAACCCAGTAAGCTTATTAACTCTGTAAAATAACCGAGTTAATTTAACCCAGTTAATGTATGACAACTCTGTACTCTGCTGCCAAAAAAACACATCTATTCTGTGATTAAAACTGCGTTTTAATTTCAGGTGCGAAGAATATCTAATATTTGCACAAAAATTAGCTAAAATTTATTACACGTAGGTAAATTTTGTACTGTCATTGTAACAAATGTTATAATCAGGTTTACATAATGATACCATTCATTTATAAAAAAAATTTGTGGCCAATTTATACATTCAGTAAACTGAATGCAGTTATTTTAGGTTTATGTAATATAAAGATAAAAATACGAATAATATACGTAAATTTATTCAAACAATCTCAGTACCTTGGACCTTAACAATTTAATTCTTTTCCAATGCTCCACCAAAATACAAAATAATAAAGGAAGATATTTTTTCTATCGAATACCCCAGAAAAACCGCATCCATAACGGCCTCTTGAAAAAGACTAAGTAGAATGTGCTTCGTTTACAAAATATTTATCAGAAAGAGTCAGAATAATTAATTGGATAGATTTTTCTAATCATGTCAGGCTTTTAATTACTAATCTCAGGCTTGTGAGCACCGCCTGTACTTATCTATAGTTTCTGACCCTTTTATACCAAATGGCTAACAAATTGGTATAAAAGGGCATAAAATGCAAATAGTACAAGAGACGTGAACATGCCTATTAGTTAAATTGATTTCTTTGGAGATATTCTGTTTAGAGTTATAATACATGTTTTAAATTTAGATAAAAAGTCATGAGTACTTTAAATACGCGTAAGACCTTTTCCCAATACGAGTTGTATATCGCATATAACAAGTTCGGTGTAGGTACTAATAATTCATTTTCTGTATTAATTATAAAGAAAAGATTTTGCTATTTACTTTATTAAATTTATTATATTCTTGCAATAATGTAAGAATATAAATATATTGAATAAATTTGAAAAATCGAAGATATAATAAATAGAAAATTAAAATGTCATAAAACGTGTAAAAATAAATAAATATAGATATATATATATATATATTTTTAATTTTACGTTGTGAATGTAGAGGAATTTTGATAGTGAATTCTTGAAAACAGACGAGGCATTTGTAGTATACAAAAATTCACTTGATTATTTTTCGTTATAAAGTTGTAGCTCCTTTTTTATACTTAACAAAATATTTCAAACCCAAATATTTCAAAGACATCTAGAATCAAATCAAAATCAGGAGCAACCAAATCAAATAAAAAAATCAAGTCAAACTAATCAAAAAAACCAGCGTCACATTTTCAAGAAATTGACAACATTATCAAATTCAAATTCAACTAAATAAACATCAGTGACAACCACTTTAACCTGCAAAGCTGGTTGTTTTTAAAGTTTATTTGGTTGTATTTTTATTTTTGAAAATATTATCAATTTTTTGAAAAAGTTGACTCCAGTTTTAATTTATTTGTGCTTGTTTTTGAAAAAGGTGGTTTTGAAGTTGATTTGGTTTGCCCTGGTTTTAATTTGATCGAATATGCTTTTGAAGTGAAATGTTATATTTATATGATAATTGCAGTAAAATTATATAGAAAGGCGGTTTTTAAGAAAGACAAACGATTTTGAAAAAAGAATAACGATTTTTAGTATTAGAGTTGTAAATTGGCGTTCATTAAATTAAAAACCTCTTGGGTCTTGAATTTCTTTTATAAGTTTTAACTTTTGTTCGATGAAACAAGTATTTTTTCGTTCAATTGGAATACTAAATAAGGACCATTAGCCTAATGTATTTTTCATTAAAGCGGTGGTTGGGGAAATTTGTTTCCTAATTAAATTTTAAATTAGATTTTCTAGTGATTTTGCTCTCAGCAGCTATACTTGACTTTTGGTTGGCCCCAAACGGAAATCGAGCTCGGCAACTACAAAACGTGAGTTCTATTGATGGCATCAGGGACCTCCAAAATGTCGAAAAAAAATTTCGATTTGGTATGATAGTTAGATTTTAGTTTCTGATTTGATTTTGATTTTATTTTGAACTCTAATAACGTCGACTAATTTTACAGATAGAGCAATGTGACTTGAAGGCGATGAATTAACATAAAGGAATGGGAACAATAATTTTGTTCTTTCTTTTAGATGTAAATTTTTCAAATTTTAATGGAAGGGATTTCATTTTGATAAAAATTACAACATACTTTTATATACTCTCAAATTCAATTTAAAATAAAATACGGCAGTAGTTTCATTTTAATACTTCCGTGTCCCAAATTACTACTGTTATTTTTAATATATGACTATAGTGGAATAGTTTAACTATTCCTGTATTATAGATTTCTCTATTATATATTAGGGTACAGCCTTCTACAGAATACTGAATGACATCAAAATAACTCAAAGGATTTTAAGATGCTTTTGGTTGTGGTTCTTAACCCGGATCCAAATGATGTGTTGACTTGCGACATATTTAACAAACATAAATGTGCATTTTTTATTAGACGTGGCTTCCATCTAGAGCCGTTGTTCCCAACAGAGTGGTACCGGTCCTCGGTGGGCGTTGGGGAAACCTAAGGGGGCTTTTTTTGTTTAAGACAAAATTACGGGAATTTAAGGAACGAGTAACGTGTGTTTTCTTTCTGAAAAGGGGACGGTGAGTAATTCTTTTTCCGAAAAGGAGTTGCAGGCCAAAAAGGGTTGCGCACACTTGGACAAATTCACGTGAAATGTATTATGCTGAAACACTTGTTTACAGTTTGTTATTATATTTTGATATACTTTCGCTATTAGTTTCGCTATTAGTATCCATTAGCATTTGTTCTGAAATGCTTTTCATATTATGACGGTCGCGCCGATGCACGTGATTTAGTATAACCATCCAGCTGATTTGGTAAGTGCGATGATCTATTTCACATTTCGCAAGTGCAAACAAATCTGCTGCATCGCCTGTATTATATAACTTATCCAGATAAGTGATCTTCCTCTACGCTTGACAGATATGCGCTACGTGGATTACCTTCTTACATTTGTGTAGCTTTGTTCCCCTTGCATTCTAATAGTAAAGGGAAAGAGTTCCCAGTTCTTCTTCTTCGGTTTAACAGATTGCAAGATACCATTAGTTCGGCAGCTACGAATCACTTTTTTGCGAGGTAAAAATTCTTGTGCAACAAAACTTTTAGATCAGAAATTTGGTGACGATGCTCTTTTAAACACAGTCAGAGTCGTGATCAGTTTAACAAAAGAAACCAATTTTTGTGATCAACGCGAATTAATAAACTCACAATAGATTGGTACAGAGGCATTTTGCCCGGACATAAGCTTCAACTGAATTAAAAAATTATAGGAATCAAGATGAGAAACAAAAAGTATCTTAGGCTGTTCTGCCACACATACAGAAATATCCGCGGTCACAGCCTGGGTAGATTCTGAAACCCATTCCAGTCTGCAATGAACATGCGGGGCATAGGCCTTTGTATCACATTTTTCAGTCGTAATATACACCTAACCATTGATTTACACGGTAGATTGGCTCGGCAAAAAAAAAAAATGTGTTAAGCATCCATCCCTCGATTTACACGGTAGATACGTTTAATTATTGATATATTTCTTGAAGTTTACTTGTAATACCCAAATTTTCAGAAAATTGTCAATGGGTCTTACAATGGGTCTTCAAATGTGCATAAACTAGTTCGGTATTGCATAGTCATGAATAAAGTGCGATTCTCTAAAATTCATGAATTTACAAATACTCTGAAACAACAGTGAAGGATCGGACATGAACCTTAAGAGCCTTTTGGAAATTGTGGCTCATTCAGATATTTGGATACAATCATTGGAATATGTGAATAGTGTTCAATTAAAATCTTTCGTATTTCCCCGTAGGTATCACTTAATAACTTGATCTAGATTTTAATGCCTGTAGCTTGGACGTATATATCTAAAAATTGAGGCTGAAGTATTTGAGAATGAGAGGTATTGTTCTTGAAAATTGTCTTATGCGGATATCCCCGGTAGAGGCTCATACAAGATTTTCAAGTTATATTGGTATTACATGTATAAATTATTTCAATAAAGTTATGCTAAAGAAATATTGAAGTCAAAAATGAACACCTATCTTTTTTCTAACCGATTTATATTTTTTCTGTTGACAGAATTCAGACTAACCTTTCAAAATGTTCACAAATACATAAACATAAATTTTCTCATCAGTTACATTCGACTAGAGCCACAATTGAGTTTAATAATCGCCGTTTTTATTATAGATACTTCTAATTTCGCATTCAAATAATTCATTAATCGATTTACAAAAAGAATGTAAAAATATCTATTCAGAAAAAAATATCTCTACTTAATTTCACATTTCTCTGTCCTCATTATAGAAAAATCTTTAAATTCTTTCATTTTATTAAATCCTTCTATTCATTTAGAACGACATCGTCTACCTCTTCTGGGGTGCAGTTATCATTTCCTCTGACTACTCTATTTTATGAATCTTTGAAAAAGCATATTCACTCGAAAAACGAAGTAAAACAAGAAGTACAAACTCAACTAAAGAAAAAAATGAAAAAAAAAGGATTATTAAACTGTAGAAAACATTACCGAGCACTAGAAAAGCTTCTCTGAAAGCGTATTTTACAGCTTTAAAATTTCTATATAGAAATGTATATAAAATGCAACGAAATCATCTAGATATACAAGAAATATGTACAAAAAGTATCTTTGATGCATTAGGTATGTATTTATTTTTTTTGCAATGATTGTAGAAAAAATTTTAATGTGGTTTTTACATTTGTGCAAAAACTGTGCAGTATGAAATCTCTGGAAAAATATGCTTTCCTTTGTGTTTAGTAATTATAATATTTGGAAAGTGATAAAAGGACTATTCCCATTTCAGTAGTCTCACACAAAATAAAGAGAAAAGTTTTTTGTAAACAGGCTTTGTTTAAAATTATTTCAGTTTTTATTAGTAAACATGTTATTTGATTGGTTTAGGAAATAAATGAAATAAATAAAAAACTAATAAATTAAAAAATATAACTTTCCCATTATCAAGTATAATTTTTATTGTAAATGGACCTAATTTACTTAAGTTAGGGCTATGGTCAACTTGAAAAGATAGAATAAAATTTAAGTGAGCTGATTACCACAAGTCCAACTGAAATTCTGGGTGTGGGAATTTTCAAAAAACAATCAGTATATATTGTCGTAAATCGAAATAATTGGGGGCCAATATGTAAAAGTAAAGAATTTGAAAATCATCAGGTGGGTACTTCAGGTTTTTCAAAAATAGAGGAAATACACATTAAGGTTTCCAAACCCGAAAAAACTTTTGGTATCCGCAACCCCTTTATTCGGAACAAATTAGTAATATAATTACTTGAAAGATAGTAAATCATTCTCAATCAGCAGTAACTAGAAAACTAGTACTAAAACCTGGAGTGTCTGCTGAACAAATTTATATACATGTATAATACACTCAACTCTCGATCTTCACGTTACTCGGATTGCACAGTTTCGATTTAACATGTTTCTCTGACCATCCGTTTTACACGGAAAGATTTCGCTTCAACACGATTGAACAAATGAGAAAAGAATTTGTTCTAAAAATTACAACAATTAGAAATTTGTGCTATTGTATATATTTGATCTCGGAAGGTTTTAGAATTTAAAGGCGTATTTCGTAGTACTCGTATTGTGTTTACAATTTGCAGAGCTTACCGTTTAATTCAACACTATGTACAAACAGGTATGAGCCCCGGTTTACACTATACTTTTGTAGAACAAATTCACCGTGTGAATCAAGGAATAAGTTTATAGGCTTAATCGGCTGGTTTTAATATTGACTGCGTATCATGCAATTATTGTAACACCCACTGCCTTCTTGTAATTGTTCTATTAACAATCGCTAAATACCAGTGGAGTTCGAATTAGAAACCCCATGAATCTGAAGTCACAGATATATCCAATAATTTATCACCCCATCGAAGAACGTTTTAACATAAATACAGTGTTTGACAAAAAAAAAGGCGTTGAATGCAAAATTCAAATATTGTTGATGTTCAAAAATCGTATGTTTCACTGCTTTCTCTATAAGTCTTACAGGAAGTAAAGTAAGTACAACAAATTTCATAAAGAAACATTTTTATAAGTACTGTGCTTTCTTTAAGAATCTCTGCCTCTTTTTTTGTAGTATATACATATGTGTATCGTTTATTTAGTAAAAGGCCAAAGTCCAATTTTACAACTACAGGAAAAATAGATTTTCAGGAAGTTAGGTTACACTTGTATTTCGATTTTTACTAAAATTAAGAAATGTGGCTTACAAAACTTTCAAAATAAACGACTCGAACTTAGTTCAATACAAGTCTGAAATTCTAATTCAGGTTTTAATTCGTTAAACAACTTTATAATAATTCAAATGCAAAATTAAAATTTAGCATTTACCCTTCAAACACAACCATATCAAAGATATTTGCAACCAAATCAAAATCAGGAGCAACCAAATCCAAAACAAGATCAAATAAATCAAAATCAACGTCAATTTTATCAAAAATTTAACAACCTTTTCAAATGCAAATACAATCACTTCAATAACAACCATTTTAACATGAAAAGCTGGTTGTTATTGATTTGGTTGTAATTGAATTTGAAAAAGTTGTAAAGTACTTGGGAAATTTGATACTGATTTTGATTTATTTGACCCTGTTTCTGTGTCTTAATTTTAATTTGGTTGCTTCTGATTTTTATTTGGTTGTAGATACCTTTGAAATGGTTGCGCTTGAGGTGTAAATTTTGTAATTTATTTAGAATACTGTCCCAAAATTGCGGCAGATTTGAACTAACTTTGGCTAGTTTAGATTGCCTGACTACAAAATTGAATGTAGTTTTCAAATAAAATTTAAGATTTTACCATTTAACCAGTGTATTAGAGTGTATTACAGACAAAAAGTTACTACTACTAAGTCTCATACTAATTGGATTATAGATATTCCTCCACCTACGACCGAGATAGGTTCCGTCGTATATTGAAGCATCTTCAGTAGAGGAAGAACCTGTAATCTAAAATAAAGTGAAAATGGCATAAAGTGAACTACAGAGTAGAAGTGTTTAAATACTCCCACTCAGTAGGTGTTATATCAACGTGAGAAGACCTACATATATGTGACCTATCTACCATTAGGATATTCTGTTTTACAACATTGCAGAACATAATGCAATGTCATAATTCAGGCGTCTAAACGTCTAAACATAAGCGTGTTACATATCTGTTACAAAGATATCAATACCAATATAAGTGCTTGAGTGTTTGCGGAAAAAAGACAATAATTTTAGCTGTGGTTATCACAAAATATCGAGAAGAAAATGTGTACGGAAAATAAGTGCAAAATTTAGTTACTATTTCTTCATATGGTTAAATCATAAACGCAATCAAAAATGAAAGTGAATTTCAAAATGCAACCAAAATTGCGAAAAATGCAAAATATTTCGATCAGCGAATTTAAAAAAAACAATATATGGATTGAATTGTTGGATCTTCTCTAAGGCTGAACCCACACTCCATTAATCAGTAAAGCACAATCAAGCAATGACAGTACTTTTCTGTCGAATTTTGACTGCTTGCGCTTGACTGATGGATTCAGTATTGGTTCAGCCACAGAACAGAGACCAAATCAGAAGTCTCATCAGGAACCAGGAATTGTTCTATTAAAATAAAATCTTACGCACGGTCCAATCTCATCATGCATATCATTTTGTTGTTTGGCTGTTCTTTTTATCTCGAGATACTGGCAATGGCTAGAGAACAACGATAAAGAGCGTGCGCTCTTTAATTGAATCCCGATGGGATTTGATTTATCACAAACTTGTGCATAAAATGTTGTACCATTTTGCTGTTCTTGATGGGTATTTTGATTTTTGCTATATTCTGTGGTTCGGTCTTAGTGTATCTACGGTATTGTATTGTATTGCTGATTCATGCACACAAAATTTTTCGAAAAGGAAATATTCCATACACAGTTTGTTGTCAACAAACTGGAAATATTTGAAAAGTGTTTCATTTCTACTGTATTTATGGAATGAATAACATTTTTCATTATCTGTGGCGTCATGTTTTATATTTATGTTCAAATTCAAGAATATACTTTCGAAATAAAGCTCTTATGTAAATTTTCAGTAATATTATAATTTTGTACCTTTCCACAAAATTTTATTTAGGTTTAACTGTTTTCTACGTATACAACTATAACTATAAAAGGGCTTCTCAAAGAAGAAATTCTTTGTTTTTCGTTACTAAAATCATTTACAAAGAATTAATTGCCAGCAACATAATCTTTACGTTCATTTGTTTGAAATACACACAAAACTATTACGCTGCAGGCACCATAAAGAGAGTATGAAAAGTCTTTGACTTCTACTGCATTTCAACGAATTGTGTAAATAGAAAAACATCAACTTCAAAAGTACGATATACTTCATGTTGCATTTCAAAATATTCTCAGAAATCGCTAATACGCCTGAGGAGCTTAACTTTCATTCATAAAATGAAAATTTCCTTTAGGAGCGATAAAAAAGGACATGTTTGCTGAAGCAGATTCGCTTCAATAGAAAAAGCTCCTGCTGTCCTCTTTTTAAGTAGGGAAGGAATTATGTTTGGAGTACGTTAAAGTAGTTCGTTATAAGTCTACTTTCCTTCAAAACTAAGCACATTAAGCTCTATTTTTAACAAAAGCCTTAAGAGTAGCAAAGTATAAAATTCTTTGAAATTTCCCTCTTTTCCAGCGCTATACACAAGCTAACACCGAACAATGCTTGGCCTAAAAATTCATCAAAGGCGGAGTATGTTACCTCAATTAACCACCGTGTGTTTTTGTGGATTAAGTTAAAATTCATTCTTGGATGAAAGAAGTTGTTCATTGAATTAACTTTACAGGAGAAATCCTTGCTTTTTCATTTCATAACAATGAAAAGTTTTAGGTCAATTTTCCTGCAAATGCAAATTTGTGTAAAAATGTATATTGTTTCATTTTATGTGTTTAAAGGAAATGTGCAAGTGTTTTTTGTATATGCGAAATTAAGAATTTTTTTTCTAGTGTTTGATTAAATTGTCCCCATTTTCGGTTTACTAAACCGCGAAACACTCTTTTTACCACCGGATGGGTGCCCTATAAAATGTATACCTCTCTTAAACGTAAAATAATAATAAGGTCCCTAGTATAAAAAAAACGAACACAACAAAATTACTTAGATAAAGATGTATTTTACAATTTAAGAAGAATTCAGATCATTTTGTTTAAAAAAAAAACATTATCTTTGGCAATATTGGCAAAATTTTCTCTTAAAAATTCTGTACAAACGACACACAAACACATATTTTAAAGTAAATATAATAAATAAAATTTATATATATTTTAAAAATATAGAAAAATATTAATTATTTAATATTAATGTAGAATGGGTTAGACGGCACACACAAGGACACACACATATTTAAAAAAATTTTGTACATAAACAATTTAATATAAACAAATTTAATTTAAAAACAATGGTTTTTAATAAATTGTGTAGTTTTTGATCGTGCAATGTAAGAAAAATTAGAAATTATTACAAAAAGAAAAATCGCAAAATTAATAAAAAGAATATATTTAAAAGAAGAATAAAAATGGTTTATATGAAAAATAGACACACAATTATATATAATTGAGTTATGGAATATTTACACATGAGCTAGAATGAGTTATGGTATATTTGTAGGTATTTATAGATGAAAAAGCGGTTTTTCAGAACATAGGGATAATTTTCGATAAAAACAACATAACAAAATTATGAAAAACAAATTGAAAATAAAAAATAAAATAAAAAAAGGTTAACTTGTGTAGAAATTTTCATATAGTTTAATAATATTTCGTTTTAACGAAATTTTCTTTTAGTATTATAAATATCAAGACAAAATGTATGTACAAAATTTTAAGGAAATAAAATGCTTCTAAAATTATAAACAAAATCATATAGGTAAATATTTTTTTTTCACTATTGCGGGTTATGTCTTGCGCTGCTTTTAAAAACGTTGGGACGGGTTAATTTGCTTTCAATCCGGTATGATGTAAAGAAAATTAAATAATTTATAAAGAATTAAAGTAGAATGTTTATTTCGTGGTTAATAATCTCGAAAAAAAAATATATTTGCTTTAGCTATTGTTAAAATGAGATTCAATTTGTTCTATTGCTTTTTTCTTCTTGTTATTTATTAATGTTTATAATCGTACTAGATCTTTATATAAAATTACAGGTTCCAAACATTGTGATAATTTCGTTCAATACAATTATTATATAACTCATTAGCAAATTGTTATGTATTTTATATAATATTCTGTGGAAATAATTTCTTTTTAATAAAATTATTTAAACCCTTTTTGACGTGCTAAATGCAAAATGTTCTTTTTAATACTTCAATGACGTTTTTGATAGTTTCAAAGTTTTGATGGGCGTCGGTAGATCAATAGAAAACTCTTCAAACTCGTCTTTTTTAAATAACTTAGCTTTAGTTTTGGTCTAAATTTTCGTTTTCATTTTGTTGGGAAAAACTCCACAGAATCAGTGGGAACTAAGCAAGTAATGCAAACTGGAAATAAAAAGTTCGAGAAAATTCCTGAAAAGACAGGGAGAAATAGAATTCTGTAATAAATTTATTAATTCAACGACTGCAAAAACTTTACGAGTTTTCTATAATAGTTTTTTGAAAACTCGACTCAATCTTCTCAACAATTGAGTGTCATTGGAATATAAGGTTAAAGGAGCATAAAATTCTAATTGAAATTCTAACATTTATTACACCACGGACTTTGTTCTCGATGAAGTTAAAGAGATATTCAGAATATGGAGCCAGGAACACACATCGGATATTCGGATTGTCTTTGCCATTTAAACACATAAGGTGGTAGCAAAGTCAAAATTGAGTACATTTTCCAAGATGGACCCAAGATTGACATAATAGACACTTCAGCAATTATACAACGAAAATAACATAGTAATCACTGAAATCTGTTAATAAATTGGAAGGGTGTGCTAAATAGAAAAATCTATACATTGGGTTAAACATTTGTAACTAAATCTCTGATAGAGTATTTATGTCAAATTGCCTTTGTTATGAAAAGGTACAAACAATGGTTAGATGATTAATGACTGCCGATAAAAATGGGATTTATACAAAAAAGCAAAGAGGAGAAAATAATTATTAATTTCTGGACTGGAACTCACACTATATGCAGAATAACAAGCCGGAAATATTTTGTTCTGTGCCTGTTGCAATATCAAAGATATCTCTACGGTTACCGAGCCAAATTGTATAAGATGTAACAAGAATCGCTTCTTGGCAAGGTGCGAGGAATGGATGGGATTTTTTTCATATATCAGTGGTTCAGGCAATCTTCTTTACAAGAACAATATTTACGATGTTACCAAAATTTTGTAGAGCAAAGAAAAAATGAGAAACTTACAACATTTGTCAGGTCGGTCCTTTTCTTCTTCTTCCTAAAATTTCCTTTTACCTAAGCTGTGCTGTATGCATCAAAGGGTTGTCCCTTTCGCAAAGGCAATATCATAAAAAACAATTACCATCGATTTGCATTGTTCCGAGTTGGAAGGTCTGCACAAAGCTATAACCTGAAAGCATTCTTCAGTGGTAAATTGAAAGGGACTTGTAACTTATAAACATCATATGTAGCACACACAATAACCATTCCCAATGGAAACCTAAACTGACCTTAGGCGTTTTGTAGGGTAATCCCAAAAGTGTAAAGAAATATTGGACTAAAGTGTTTGATATATTGACGGCTCAATAATTTCGAAAGCTGCTTAAGTGGTTTATGGATTATTGATTGCAGATAAAATGGTCAAGATCAATCTTTCTGAAGGAATGATATGTGATGTGATATAATAATAGCGGTACTGGTATTTATGGATAATAATAAATTATTATTATTATGATATAAGCATAATGAAACGCCACACGTCTACATTACAAAAATGAATATGCGATTGTATAACTTCAACCATTAGAACAATAAAAAATAATTAAGTGACTTAAACAGGAGACAACCCTATGATGCACACAGCAAAATTTAGGCGAAAGAAAGTTTTAGGAAAGAGGAGACTAGAAAATTTTAACCTAACAAATGTTACAAGCATTTTTGGCATGAAATTTTAACTGTGCAACATCCTAGTGGCTTCGCAAGTACAATTCTGGTCAGCAGGTTTGTTTCAACCAAGATAAATCATCACGCTTTATAGAAATGAAACCTACGCCAACAGGGGATAAAATCTGCAGACGTACACCTCAGCCCGTCCGGTCTGGGGCGTGGGTAGGATGATTGATATTTTTGTACAAAATTTTGTATTTTAAAAAAATGTTATAATCTATATATTAATTATACAAAGAAAGCTCCCGGTTCCGTATTTCAGCCACTTTTTTTATATGGAGTTTCATCGAGCTTTTCTTGAAATTTTATAATAGCAACACTGATCCGCATCAGTTCAGGGTTGTGTCCATTACTTTGGGGTTGCGTCCCTGGGTAACTTTGGTGTTAAGTTCGGTGTTTGCCACCGATAAGTATACAATACATGGATCTATTGGAACTTTTTTCATTTCATTATTCTGCATGGTAAAATATTTTGCAAGTGTCTTTTTATTGCTTCCTTGCATGGGAGGATTAAGCCTACAGGGGACACCTCTGAAATTTAAGGTGCAAATTGAGAGAATATATAAAAACGTTATGTCACTCATATACCTTCAATTTGTGCAATTGCACAGCGGTCTCCTAGTACCATTAAAAATTAATTTAATATGAAAAAATACTCAAACAATTTAGGTTTTGGTACCAAACCAACAATATTATATTCATGTAAGGAATAATTGGCCAAAATGCTAAAATTTAGATATTTGTTGAAATTGATTTGACAATAACTGATGAAGAATTAATTATTTTCTTTTGAAAGGTGACACGAGGAATCATTCGGAAATGTTGGTAATTAATATTAATACACCTACCACTGCCTTTTTCAATTTATGTCTATATCAGTTTGATAAATCGACTTTACTATCCACTTCAAATGATGATAGAATTGAAAATAAACACTTTATTACTTCGCATGGGCTTTCAAATGAGGTAGCCTTAGTTGAATACATCGACCACTTAAGGGTTATAACTGTAGCAGAGAAACTAATTTGTTTCTTGACAAATGTTGCAACATGGAATTCGGACCACACAATTATAACAATTTCTAAAAGATCTCAAGGGCCATAAAAAGAAGAGGCAAGTTGGTTAGTAACCATAGTTTGATTAACTACAATGATTTATAGAGATTACAAAAATGGAGGATAAGATCAAGGAAAATTTTATCCAAATTTACATAAATTGTAAATAAAAGTTTCTAACATTTATACAACATTCAGCACGACAGAGAGTAATTGGTAGAAAAATTTCTTATTCTTGAACTTAAGTTCCTTGTTAGCATTTTGGAAAAATAAAATAAAATCAAAGTAAGTTTGAAATAATCAGGAAATCTATTCCAACTATATTATATAATCTGATAATTCTTCAGTTTGAAAAGCATTTTCACAAATTGCTTGGAACCTTAGACTGCTTCAAACCATTCAAGTCTTTACGCTAAAGATAGTATGTATGTCTTTAGCATAAAAATTAGAAAACGAGAGTTAAAACTTATAACACCTAGAATTTAATAAATTGTTCGCACAGACATTGTAAAATTTGGTTAAACTGCCTCACAGTAAATATATTATCTATAAAAACTAAATAAGAAGAGGAAAAATTAATCATGAATAATATTATAGTAAAAAACTGATAAAATAAAACAAATGTAAAAAATTCAACAAAAAATAAAGTAAAAAAACAAATCAATGGGATAAAAGTATAAAAATACCGAAATCACAAAATAAAATTACAACTTAAAATATAACAAAAAATAAATAAATATTTTTCTGGAATAATATTGATCTAAAAATGCTTACAATCATCATCGTTATCATCATTGGATCGCATTATATACTGATCCGATGAGGATAATCTGGAATGCCCGTTCAAATTGGGATGAGCTCCCCCCCTATGATCACTTTTTAATATGCTGCGCATGGGCATAGCAGCTGGATTCGATTGATCCATGTACATACTTTCACCTTCGCACTCACTTTCTTTAAATTGTAGAACATTTTTATGTTTCTCGTAGATAACCAGGCACCGATGACATGGCTGACTGTATTGGAATTAATGTTGTTATTAGTTGCCAAATCGATGATTGTTGATTTCATTATCAGCAAGGTTTGCGATAATTTTGTATTTTATTGAAAAGAGAAAAATAAAGAAAATAAATTAAATAATTAAATGTTTTTCAGACTATTTTGGGTGTAATTTCTCTTAGTTCAATAAACTATTTTACGTTTCAAGAATATTTGGTAAATAATTATCTTATCTTTTTCAAAACTAACGCTTAAAATACGATATTTATCTGAATTTCCTTTTAATCAAACAAACAAATTATTTTGATATACCATATACAATTTTAAAATACAGTGTTATGATTTCCACATTATAATTACTTGTGAAGATAAAATTTCTTCAAAAAGTAAAGAACTGATATTATAAATATTTTTTATTATGACTTATATTATACATTTACTCATTATATCAATACTCAGTTAATTAAATGAAAACTAATAATTGAAGAACAAGAATTTGAAGTAATAATAATTACAAATTGCAAGTGATGTAAATGTTCTCCAAATTGTTCGGGTAAATTCAAATTACAATATACGAAGATGTATTAAAATGTAATGAGACTGATTATAGTAGAATGTTTTGACATGCCAATATTGAATGCATTTGATACTAGACTTCTCATATATGGTTGACGTTCATTGATATTGATCTATTGGAAGTGCATATCGTTGGTATAAGTTATTCGAAGATGGCAGAGAAATTTGTGAAAGATTAACAATATGAAGGATATCTTCCATATTCCGTAACGAAGTTGTTAACTAAATGAAGAGGGATTTCGATAAGTAAAAAAACTCGGAGATTTAACTTTTGATATGTTTATTAGCTTTGAAAGTCAAGTGGACTAATAGAGAAAGTTAAGATATCCCAGAACCTTATGCGGTTTTGCAAAATTACCACATAATCTAGTCGCCTAGAAGAAACCAGAACAATAGTGATGACGGCTTATAGACACCAAGATAAGAGCATAAAATGGTTAACAAGCCGTCAAACCAAAGTTGTCAAGTTTTGGTCGCCTTGTCGACGATAAAGGTTACCACCCTCAATGTTGGGTTGCCACTATTACGTGTTGATAAACACGTAAAATGCAAATTTTTAAGATATAGCTCTAAATTTTTTTTTGTCTACACCGCATAATAACAACCTTGATTCGTCGATTAGTGCTGGAAATCAAGAGTGAGAGGAAAGTGGTCATCTCTTCGAAAGTAAACATGCTTTCCCCGATGGCACGTCGTAGTGCCGCATTGTGCAGCACGATCAACTCGCTCTGGTGTTTTCGATTAACATGTTCACGCCGGCGCTTTATTAGTAAGAGAGCTTTCTCATTTTGTATTTAGGTTTTCGTGTAATTTTCTCTTAATGTTCTCGTGTGTACCACCGGTGGTTCACGCCGGCGTGAACGTGTTAAAGAAATTTGTGGTGTTATTAGAACATAAATTATTAAAAATACCTCGGCGAGAAATGAAGCGCTTAAATGCTTCTGAAGCTTGCAAGTCGCAGTATGGAATGGTCGCTGGTTACTGGGCCGATTATGTCGTTGTTAATTTCTTTTTTCTGTAAATACAACAACAAATGCAAGGATCAAGTAGCTACAAGCGACAGTAGAGGCCGATCACGAAAGACCTCTTTAGATCGAAGTAACACAAGGGCTTAGGAGCAGAATGACCTCAGGCCCAAGAAAAGTCCATGTATCCTTTAAATGATTTATTACCCCGACCTTTTGCCGTTCGTAATTTGATAGGGCCAACATAATCCATTCCATAGTTAATATGTTCCATGCCACGTATACTATTTTTGTTGCACATCTCTCTTATCTGAGAATATCCCGAGTAGATGAGAGAACGTAAGTGAGAGAGTTACTCTCAATGACTAAAGTTTCGTAGTGATCGTGTTAAGAAAGGGACATGATGCTCTTACACGCTCCGAAGGTAGACTAACCAAGATTTGGCTGCATGCCGAAACTGTTTATTTGAAGCAAATAATCTGCATCGCTGCAGATTTTTCAGACTATCGATACTTAGGGCGAGTGCAACAGCAGATAAGTATGACTCCTGCATGTAACGTAATAAGATGAATGTCGATCGATAATCAGGGTATTCAAAACACTGAAGGGGGTAGGATAATTGGGTATTTTTCTGAAAAGATTAACGAAAAATTAGCCAGTCGTCGATCAAGTCGTAAAACCAAAGGTCCGTCCTATCATAAGTTTCTGTTGATTAATTGAAGACGGCATTATGACAGCATAATGCATGAGGGTAATTGTGATGCACTTCATGGGTAGATCACAAGTTAAAATGTTTACTGTGATAGTGCTCCAGATTCTAAGTCAAGGTTTGGGAATGAATTAAATGTGTAGCCGATCCGTCCAGACATTTTCGGATACAAGAATAAATATTCGAAATAAAAAAAAAATTTAAATATCTTGAATATACCCCATTTAATATAAATTTTGTAGTATATTTATTTTTCATCTTGTATTAAAACAAGGTCATTATTAGCTCGTGCAGCAAATGATTTATGTGAGAAGTTACTCAAAACATATATACTTCGAAATTCAGATAAATATTTAGGTCGTCTTAAACTATTTAAAAAAAATTAAATTGAAATTAAAAAATAAAGGGGTAGTGATATTACTCACAAAAATTCTTAATTTAATAAGAAATACCAATATAAATAAAAATTTTGGTAACTACTTGCAATTCATGTGCGTTAAAAGAAATACATGAAAATAATACTTAAGAATATTTCAGAAAATATTTTCAAATTGGTAATTTAATGGTTAGTTAACTACTTGGTTTGCATTCACCCAAAAAAAGAAAAGTACATATTTTAATACAAAAGAGACTGCGCAGTGAAATATTAGTAAAAATTATTGAACAGAAAATGTAATAAGATTCAACGCGCCTTCGAATAAAATACAAATAAATAGACAACTAAAAGAAATTGTTTGCTATTTACATTTTGATTTTTCTTTGAACATAAATGTTGAGTTCTACATAAGAAACGAGAAATTAAAAATTGTTTCATTCTTTTTAGACAAATAATATCTAAGATTTCTCGTTCCTTAGTTCTAAAATGCACACGCACACACAGAAAAACAGCAGTAGCATAACAAATTCCCATTCATACAAATTAAATACTTTAATGTTATTTATAGTATTTCTTAGCAATAAAAGTAATATATCATAAAAACTAAGAGGAAAAATATAAAAAAAAAATAACAAACAAAACTGCACAATAATATTTTTCCTTAAGGTATTTGGTGTTGTTTCAATGGAAATGTTTATGTTGTAATTAAATTTAAAGAAAGCGATTAAAAGCTCATACTTACTCATCAACTATTAAATATTTGTTACCGTCCGATGCTATACATTTCCCCTTTAAACCAAATTGAGGGCCCTTTATATGTATTGACTGTTGTGAGCCAGAAAGAAACCATGACCCCTCCCATCGTTGTGGAAAAGAACAATTTAATGAACCTGAAAAATAAATACCTTTTAGCTATTTCAAATAGTTAAATTCTCACAAAAAGATTTAGGTTTTATAGCAAGTTTAAGATAGAAAAAATGCGTAATTTGATCCTCAAAAAAGGCTCAGATATGCGAGAGAATATAATTATATAAAATGTACTAAGAAGTGGTTAAATATTACAGCTATTAATGTGTATGCACCTTCTAAGGGTATAAATCACGACTAAGCGGATGCTAAATGGTGTTTTCTCTAAAAAAAATTATATTCAGTTTCAGTTTCAGTTGGTTTACCAACTTAAAAACACAATAACACCTACCGCAAATAGATAATCGTAACCTTGTTCCAACTGGATTCAGGCCGCACAACTTCAAATAATTTCCTTATTTAAAAAGTAAATTTTTTACATTTCACATTTCAATGGAACTTAATTTTGAAAAATGCCTGAAAATAATAGGTTTGTTCTATGACCACAATGTATTACAATGCATTATCCCAAACTTGCCCAAATGCGTTCCACACTTTTTCGTGCTCAGAAAGCGGGAAAATTTTCTGACATCATAGCAATGTTATTTGTTTTCTGTTAATTTGTCAGTTCTCAGCTCTTCTTCTTGTTTTGCACAAAATAACCCGAATGCGTTCCATGACTTTGGAGCAAAAATCATATTTATGGACGTGGTGGGGGCCAGCACATTTTAGTCCAACAGGACTAAGTCGCCTTTACAAATTCCATTTTTAAAATTACATGTACGCATAAGCAAACGGCTGTCATTTCGAATTGCACTCCCTGTAAGTTTTTTTCAGAATATTGCACGAAATTGAGCGATATAAATCTGGCTGCTATGAATTGGCACTCTTCCGGGCAACTTCATACACCTTCAGTTGTCGGTTTCAGGAAGAATCCGCCTCATCAAACAGACTAATTGACAGCCGTCAGATGTTCCAATTTTCTGGCAGCTACTTTCATATTGGCAGAATTCAGCTGTCTCACTTCATTGCATCACACTACTGAAGCAACTGAAAATCACTGCCGATTAGTCATTTGAACTAGCAACATCTCGTGCTATATGGCGTATTGAGCTTATCAGGAGATTTTTCCACGTTTAAAGGTACACATTTCCTTCCTGCATTTCACTGTTTTCAGTAACTCACGTTAGGGGCAACATTTATCCCCAAATCTAGCACTGTTTTCAGTGCAATGAAGGTTTCTCCTCGTCAAGCAGCCTACTCCCTTTTCCCACATCTTCCTAAAATTTATCCTGCATTCATCTTCGACAAATCAGTTTTTCATCAGACGTCACTGT
>QYTT01094590.1:100528-116415 GCA_006980735.1 Dasypogon diadema
ATAAATATGGACTGAGCATGTTACTCAACTTGCAATTTTGTATTGCTGCATCTTTTCTGATAAGCATTCTCAATTGCACTGTAAATTCAGTTTTACCTATAACATACAACCAAAAGAGATGGAACTACATTGTTTCTCGTTTCCGATAAGTATCCTGTGTTTTTGTCCATTTACTAAAGGTCAGTGGTTGTTGTGTGCATGTAATTCTAAGTTGAATTTGTGGAGCAGTGATATCAAATCTAATAGTGAAGTCTTTCCTGCGTCCTGGCCCTGGTATATATACTACATCAAAATTTCACAGGAGTCAATTCTGAAATATGCTCAGTTTTTCTGTGGCCAGAAAATATATCAATTTGACAAATCCCTTGACGGTTACTATGGAAAATATAGTACAGTGTCAGATTTTTAAGCTGGCCACACAAGGTAAAGCATGTTGATAAACTTGGTTGACCAACTTGGTTTTACTTCAACCAGCTCTATATACGATAAACCTTTTCGTTAATCAACATATATCACCGTGATGCCCAGCTTTATAATCACCCACGCTGACGGCCGAGCGGACTGAGGCGGGCATCTACAGAATTTATTCTTCTGTAGGCGTGGGTTCGAATCCTGCATAGGGTGCAGCAATTTATCTGGATACTGAGTACTGATTGGTGGAATTTTACTCACGGGAATTGTACTTGCGAAGTTATTGGGTTGTTGCAGAGTAAAAATTTCCTGCCAAAAGTTGTGGCTGGCTTGTAACATTTGTCAGGTTAAAATTTTCCAATCTCCTCTTTCCTGAAATTTCCTTCCGCCTGAGTTGTGCTGTGCGCATCCTTTAACTTGGACAATACCTTAAAAAAGCCACGTAGACTATCTATTTAATTAAGTGTTATTTTTAGATTTTATTAATGCCCTTTTGTAGTCGAAATTTTAGATGACAAAAAATATAATTGTGTATTTTTTTAAGAAAATCTTTGGTACATTTTGTCAGAATGAAATTCACTATTACACACACTCTCATAGTTATTGAAAAACGTTTTACACCACCTAAAAGCCTGTGTCCTATATATAGCATGCATAAGTCTGCTTTTAATAAAAAGCAATATTGGTCATGAATTTAAGTGATAAAAGTGAGTATATTTCTGCACATAAGAGGCAAGAACAATTTCGGTACTATGCACATTAAGGAGTTAATTACTCCATCGTAATACATTTGTCCATACAGTATGAAAATTTTCCAAATATGTAATTAAATAGCTTTTTATGTGTCAGTCCTCACAAAACGTGGAAACAAAAATCAATGCACAATTTACAAAATATCTGGTTCACTTTTAAGGTAATCCGATGAGAAAAAATAAAGACTAAAAGATCTCTTAACAAAATTATAAACTGATTGTAGTGTGGTTTGTAAAATTTTACATTTCCATTTGTGTTTCTTGGCAGCTTTACCATATAAATTCAGAAGGGGATCGGATATCTCTCGTTAGAACGAAAAGATTTAAGCCGACTCAAGATTGTGCAGAGATGATGAAGGAGGATGATACCAAAAAGTTTAAAATGAAATCACGAACGCTAGAATTCGAAGAATGTTCATACAACAAGAAATAATAAGGAGAATACATCACAAAGCTCTGAGAAGTACTAAGATAAATGGAAATAGCTTGTGACGGTGGGAGAGTTGGAAAATACACACTCGCATAATATCAAAAATGTCGTTAAATAAAATTGAATTAATGCCATTGAGTTGGAGCATGGTGCACAAGCGAATAGAATCCATTTAAGTGTCGTCAAGAAAGTTATTCGTGGTACTCTTCTTTCATTATCACAGAAGAGACGAAAAGATGGGAACTGGGTTTAGGTTTTCTTCTGTACATTACATGTGCACAGAAGGATGGAAACCCCTTTTTATCATCCAAACTGTAGGGTTGACTAAGCCCACTCTGTCAGTACGTACGAATACGTATGTACATGGATATCGTCATTCATATCTATAGCGGAACAGGCCGAGAATAAAATGTTATCGTATTTGCTGTAGGGCGAAAAACCCATTTTCTACATCTTTCTGCCCCTTGAAACAAAAACTTTTCTGGGACTTTTTCTCTCTCTGTTCAAAAAAGTCATAAAGAAAGTCAGAGGTCAGAGGTCGTCATAAAATGAAGAGTTCTCATCAACATCCTTAAGATGGATGCATATACGGATAGACGTGTAAACCTACATACAGATGTATACTTAAGCTTTGCGTAAGCTGACACCATACTTGCAATCGATAGTAGAAGGCTTTCTGGTAAGAAACATGGACTAGTGAGAACGTAATGGATAAATCAATTTACTTAGCGGTGGGATTTGCTGTACTGAGGGTGATTTATACCCACATAATATGATGGCAATTATTATACAACGGTGATTACAACAAACAAGGGATGATGTTGACTCCATAATCAAGGCTTGCGGTATGCTATTATCGCCATTTAGGTTGTAACGTGCAAGTAACGAAAATATTATTGCTCTGTGGTAGATGTAAGTATTTCTATACGATTTGTTAGGTTTGTGCTAAACTATTTGTTGTTCCTTTGATAGCATAACCTATTCTAGGACGGAAGCTTTCATTTTAGAATCAGAAGAATTTTTAGCCTGGGTATTTCAGAAAATAGTCAAAAGGAATATTCTTTGATAGAACCATTGCACATAAAGAAAGCTTTCTATTTAAGTAATTTAGCCTCAATACAGCCAACGTTTACTTTACAATATTTCAGGATTAGTTGAAAATGTTCAAGGAAAACTCAGCCCTTCTTTAGAAGATTAATGAAGACGATGTAGCCAAATTTAAAATGAAGTTTTTTTTAGTTTCAGTTTTTTTTAAAGTTTTATAGCTGCATATAGGGTTGTTCGTCGACATTACTTTTTTAGGGTACTTCCTAGGCTTAGGGAGTAATCCTATAAAGCGCACAGCACAGCTTAGGCGAAAGGAAATTTTAGGGAAGAAATTAGAAAAATATTAATCTGACAAATGCTGCAAGAAATCCACCATTTTCGACATGAAATTTCTACCGTGCAACAACCTAATGGTTTCGCAACGACAGTTCTCGACAGTAGAATTTCCTCAACAACTGGTACTCGGATAAATCAAATTCGCGCCTACAGAGGTGAAAGTTTCCAGATGTCGACGTGGAAACATATACTATTTATATTTATGCAGTATAAGAAATTTTAGAACAAATGAAACATTAAGAAGACTACAACAATAGTTTGTTTGCTACGGGCGCAATTTGGTGCAGTCCACTGTCATAAAGCTCATACTTTATAGGATTAAAAAGATCGGAACAGGCTCTCAAGATAATTCGTGCTGTACCTGCATAGCCAATATTGTAAATAAGGCCAGTAGTATACTACACCTAAACTGTGCTAACCTCCTCCTGTATTAGGCTACTCTAAATTGAATACCAACCTCTCTCCACAACACTGTACGTAAGATACGCTATGCTGTAGAGATTCGCGATTAGTGGCGGCACTGGACTACACCCAAGTAGAAAAGAATATACAGACAGAATCGCTTCCGGTATAGTGGCCACAAAAGGTGGGAGTTCCGATAATTCATTGTGGATGAAATTGTCCCGTCAACTCTTGACTTTTTAGAAAAGTAAACATCACAACTTTTCCGTATAGTTCCTCAATTACTTCTTAATTGTTTAGTTACAAATTACTACGTTGAGCATAGACAAAATTTCGGTTCCACCTTGAAAAAAGAAATGTAGATTTTTTCCTTTTTGACAAATTTTGATTAAAAGTGAATATCACACGACCAAATCTCATAACTTTTATGAGACCCAATGCTTTCTAGTCTGTTGCCAGTAGAAAAACGAGCGGGCTGAGACGTATGCTGCAGATTTTTTCCTCTCTTTGATTCCTGCAAATGACACGGCGATTTATCCGTGTACTAATGGTGATGAGACAAATCTATTGGCGTAACGAAAATTGTATTTCGAAGCCACTGTGGCTTATTTGCAACATTTGTGAGGTTAAAATTCCGTAATCTATTTTTCTTAAATATTCTCTTCATCTAAGCTGTACTGTACGTATCGTAGGGCTATCCCTTGAGCTTAGGCGATACCTTCAAAAAAGACACTAATGGTTCCCATTCAAATTCAATCTTGAAAATTAACTTATTGATGCTTTTAGATCAGTACTGCGAGTATTCAAAGCACTAAGAATTTCAGAGTGTTCTAGTATGCCAGGATTATGAGCAATTTTTTAGTCTTAAATTATAAATGCCGGCATTTGGCGATAATCACGTGAGGTAGAACGATTTGAGAATAATAAACTGGAGGCAGCCTTCTTCAAGAAGCATTAAGAAATTCCTTTCCGAAGTACTTGCTTTCATGTCCCATCCACAATTCTTATAATAATCCCATCGCGTCCACATTAGTTTGAATACGAAGAAACGATCCCTATTATGAAGAACTGGATAAGATTTCATAAAATAAAGTCTTCATGTCATAATGCCAACAAAAGAATACCTTAAAACCGCAGATCATGATGATGCTGGACTTGTAATTTTTAAGCCGGACGCTGTTTAAAAAAACCGCCACAAAGAAAAACCTGCATCCAGACCAAACCACTGTCTAGTGTTTGACCTTCTGCCTCTTCCACACAAGACAACACACAACACTTTAATGACAAGCTACTCGATAATTTCCGGAATGAAGCAATTATGTTGTAAAATTTCGAATTAATGGCATGCATCAATAGCCACCAAAAATGGTATTTCGGGGTGCTTGCTACAACACTGAAGCAGGAAGGGACGAATACATATTCCTTCAAGGGTTATTATTTACGATCGCATTTAATGTGACTGTAGCACGCATTTTCTATTCATTGGTACTTAGAATGGTATAGAAGATGGATCGTAAATTGGTGGTTTCTCTCCTGAACGCTAGTTTGAAACTTACTGTACCGTGAAATTCCTTCCTCAGACAAACCTCTTAAATTGGGGTTCAGTGTTATGGCTGGGCATCATTCCAATGGTTTCAGCAAAAAGAGGAAATTTATGCGCGCTGTTATGGTACATAAATAGTCATCACAGGCAATTTTGGCAAGTAAAATAAAGACTGGATAAACTCTTTCATTTTTCAAGTAATGGAATTGTACGGTGTTAAACTTTATAAGGACATCATGTGGTTATTATTTGTACATTTTCGCCTGGCTACAGATGCGCTATAAAATGTATTGGAATAAAAAGTGCAAAAAATTTGCTTCTATTTCCGAACAAAGAAACGAACTAAAAACTTTATAATTATAATTATAGTTTCAGAAAACATACTATAGAAAGGTTTATTAAATTAAAAGAGGGTTTGATATGAACTTAAAAGATGTACGACGTCATGCTTTATTACATTTTATAGTGAAGTTAAATTCACAATGTGAGCACATACAGCATTCTTTAAGGGGGCTTTCAAACTAGTGAACATAGTACAGGACAATAGAGGAGACCCAGCAGGAAAACTTGGAACCACTTACCAACAATGCACTTATATAACTACTTACCACGTAAGTCGTACTACTTATAAGTTTGATATTGGAGAACTGCTTATAGAATGTATTCCGTAGAAGGCTGGCGGTAAGGTAAGGTAAGGCGGAAATCACCGGGCTTGAGTGAAAAATATCTCCCATAATCGTAAGAAATTAAAGCGAGTCAGAGAACGCGATCATTGTGGGTTATTGCGCGTGAAATTCGTTCAGTTTTTTTGTGGCATTGGCGAATAATGCGTGAAATTTTCAAGTAGCAAAATTCGTAAATAGTGTAATAATAATGTTAATGAACACGGCGTGACATATAATAACAAGGTAAGTACAAAAGTCATCTTATAAATAAAAATGTTAATTGTTTATAACTCTTTAAAGTTTTTTGCATTTCCAAATATATGAAACGAATCAGTTGTAGGGTGAGTAAGGGTTGATTAAATTTTACAAACATGTCATATTTCCGTATGATATTTTCCCATATTTAAAATCTAATATTAAGATATATTTTCTGTTTATTTTAAGAGATCTAGAATAAACGTTTGTTTAAATATCCTTAAATATCTTAATTTTCCTTCACATTTTCCAATTTTTCTATAATGTTTTTTAAGTAGACATTCTTCTTTGCCCGTCATGGTACCTGCCTGTTTTAATCGATTTTTTAACCAGTTTCCGATAAGCTGTAGTCTTGAAATTTCGTATAGTATTATACTATTTCCAAGGAAACATTGAATACTCAAAAAGAATTTTGATGCTCTGACCATTCTAAGCCAAATTAATCGAATTTTTACAATATTTGAAGCTCATCCAGGGTTCTTGATTTCTTCATTTAGTTCTCTTTGTGAAAATGTGTAGCTTCAAATTCGATTCCGATGCCTTGAATAAAATATTAATTGATATTGGCATCGAAACCGTAACGTTTAGATATAATAAGAGTAAAACATTTTGTATTCAATAATTTTTTAACAACAAGAGAAAACTTCCATTTCATTTTTCATAATTCCCGAATTATCTTGATATTTTCTTAATGTTTTCAAAGCTTTGATTTCGTTTAAGAAGAATTTCGCAGGTATGAAAAAATTCTCTTGGAAACGCAATTAATTCAATCGCAATCCATTTTTGCTTTAATTAATTGTAATTACTTTATTGAAATTAATGTCTCAATCAATTGTGATTAATCTTGCAATTAATTGATTAAAAAATGATTGATTAATGCCGAACACTATAGCATACGAAGCAATTTTTCGCACCTTTTGAGAGCTTATAAATTCTGCTGAGACAAGTGTTTATATAATGTATTTATTACCAGTAATTTTTCTAGGAATCACTGGTAAGTACTTTCATCTGTCATTACCTCATTTCCTTATATAAGTACTTACATTTTGGCAAAAAGTAAGAGCTTACCGCCTATGATATCGTGTGTAAAAATAAGCACTTGTATATGGTACTTGGTAAGTACTTCCCCTTACTAGGAAATAGTTTTTTAAGCACTTCTGTAGGCTTATCGATCCTACTGGGGAGTTCCTCTACCTCAGTACCACTAGTGACTTTTACAATGCACACAGAACGTACTTATTTTCAATTTCTATACCCTAGATGTAGGGTATTATTAGTTTCAGCAAACGTTTGTAACGCATAAAAATATTTGTGATACACAGATATAAAATATATTGCCTTTAATGGGAAAGAAGAAGAAGAAATCGTTTAGTAGATGTTCGTCTGTCTGTTCGCCTACACGCTATCTTGAGAACGCTTTAAGCTAGGAACTTGAAATTTGGTACACAGATAGCTTAATCTAAAATTGAAAAATCAAGTTCATAAATGGGATAATTTGGACAACCCCTTCATAGTGTTGCCATATGAAACCTCCAGCTATATCAAATAAAAAATCGATATTTCATTAAAAGACGACAAGTGGTTAAAAAACCAGCAATTACAAATATTCAACTTGCTCTCCTGTACAAATTTACTCTAATAGATTTACAATAGATTTTAAAAATTCAGTATAGCGGATACAATATGACGGAAAAAATTGCATAATATTTTAATGAAATGTTCGTAAAATGAGAGATTCTATTTTGTAAAAGTTCAATATGATGAATGCAATATGGCGGATATCATTGTGAAAATGTCATAGATTGCATAATATACAGAGTGCAGTAAAGGTAAAAGGGCGATGGAATATCTAGAAAAGTTGAAAATCGAATTTCATTTCTTTAATATGGTACCCCATTTTTCACACCGAAAGTTAAGAGGATGTATAGTTTTACGCTCGGGTATGTGATTCATTTACAAGTCAAAGCAATCTATAGGGCTCACCGATAAAACCCTTATAATAGAGAATAATAGTGTCTGAAACCTTAACTTATGAAGAATTAGTGGCGGTAGCTGTGGAAATCGAACTTTTTGTGAACTCGAGCCGAACGACTTAGCAGCAGTGACCTCTTTGAGAAAACTCTCACCGCCCCTATCGTTCAGTGTCGCAGCCGTTCAAAAGAACTTTTTGAAATCTTAGAAACTAGTTTCACACATCAAACCTAACGTATGGCAGCGTTGGTCAAAGGAACACCTAACCGAACTTCAACATCGATGCAATTGGAAACAAGCTGACGTCAATGTCCCTCTGATGAAGTAGTTATTAAGGTGTATAGTACAAACTAATAAGGGAAGTAATAATTGATGATTAAATTTCAGCAGAAGTCGCTCAATTCAACATGCAGCTGGGCTAAATAACGTGAAAAAATCCGCAACACACGCTACAGATTTACAAGAACCACAGCAATAATATTTCACCATGATAATGATCGAGCTCACACAGTTTTGAAAACTCTGAGAAAACTAATTGAAGTTAATGAGAAATTCTCCTTGTATATTTTATATTCTCCCGACGATTTGCTTACGAGATGCGCCGCATGAGGATGCTATAACAATACCAGAAAGACTAGTCAGCTCCTAAGAAAAACCTTTTGGCCCAGGGATGTTTCGCCCGAGAACTGTAGACTGTGAAGTGTTTATTGCTTGCAGTACATATTGAGGAAGATGGAAGGTATCAGGCGAGGCATCCATGGACAAAAATTCGTAAAAAAGCGTTGTCTGACGTTAGGACCTGAATAGTCTTTCTGTTGTTACTTGGTCGATGATAATATCTTCAGAAATTTCTTAGACCTTCTTTCTTATTAGAATATCTGAAAATTGCTTCTGTCTTCCAAACGGAGGAAAATATAAGAATTTGGGTATTTAAATATATTGTACTCTAAGCAATACAATCAGCTGCAAAAATCTGGTGGACAATAAAAAATTCGAAGTATTTGAATTAAATAAATCCTACCATCAAGAGAAACAATTTGAGTGGCATAAATGGAAAAATCAAAATATGTTTAAATACAAAAGTTTTAAAAACAAGACGAACCATAGTTCTGCCATAGTAGAATTCAGTCGTTTCCGAAACTGTGAATGGAATTAAAAGTGATAGAAAGCAGAACATTAACAAAAAAAGGAAATGAATAAGTTTTTGTCGCATTTAATGCGAGTATTATGGGCACAATAGTATAAAATCGAAGGGACCGTTGGTGGCTAGTAAAGCAAAGTCTAACATTATTCGGTGTTTCTTTGCTAACAAGGGTCCAGTCGCTGAAAATTACAATGAGCATGCGGTTCGGAATCCACGCTAGCCAGTTGGACCAATATACCAATATTTGTTATAAAAAAGGATGAGTTGTTGCAAAGGGCACGGTGTTTTATTTAGGTCGAATTAAATTGCTATTGATCTGCAGTTTGAAAAAAACCTGTATTTTCCTATTCGATGAGGTTATTCAAATGAAGTTAACTGCAGTTTACATATATTTCGAGAGTTTTATAACTTTAAAATTAATGTAGACAATTGTAAAATAATAAATGCATACCTATAAAAGAATTTAATTCAGATATTAAATCAGAACACCTGCGTCTAACACTGCAGAGAAGCTCATTGAGGTATCTACAATGTAAATTAATCTCTCGAAATCGCGCATAAAACATGTTACGTAATCATAGAAAAATAATTGCATGAACTAGGATACGAGAATACTAAAAAAAGATTTTATCTATACAAGTTCCTCAATCTGCCAATAATTTCCTTTTGAGGTAAATGTGAAATCCAAACAGAAAGCGCCAGATTATAAATAATTCTTTGGAAGGAAATTGAATTTCATGAGGATGTCATTAGGGCATGATGCGGATGCCCTAATGAATATCTGAAGTTTTTTCTTCTGCTGCCTAATTAAGTTAAAGTAGCTTTTCTTGTTTAATTTCATCTACATGGCAAGTACTTTGTCGTATTTAATGACTAAATACGTTTAAATGAAACAAGGAAATGTATTTAAAAGATAAAAATGTTATGCACTTATTTGGAGCCATGATAGTCATTTATTACTTGACTGTTTGTACTAAAATACCAGTTCATCTATCGGCGACTGATACCTACGAATAAGGTGCAGGGTAAGTGTTAACGGAAGCTGGTCTATTGTGTGCAAAGTCTAGAAGGTGTCGTCCGGCGACGTGGTTCTTGTTCAGAAATCTTTGAAACAAGGGGAGCAATGAATATTACGTCAGTGATATGAAGTACACATCATATATTATCATCTCGTTATTCAGGAACTTACAGGTTTTCTTTGTAGTTTGTGTAAGGTGCCCAGTGATCGGCATTTACACGTAGATTTGCATTGTCTACACTCCGAGGTAGGCAATACGTAGACAATGTAGAAAATGCATAGTTTACGTAGACAATATAAACTTTTGGTAGACAATGTAAACTTTTGGTAGATAATGTAAACTTTTGGTAGACAATGTAAACTATTGGTAGACAGGCCCTATTCATGTGCTTGCGATATGTCGCAGCTACTTTAATAAATTCAAATAAACAGACATTTTCTGCTCATTGGTATATAAAAAATTTACTTTGACATTTTATCAAACCCAAGGGGGCAATACAGATATTTCAATTAAATATCTACACTATATGGCGCTAGTTGTATAACTTCTCCATACAAAATGTGACACTTTACCTGGGATTTATAGATTTGTGTACATATTTAGTTGAAAGAGTGGGACAGTAGACTTAAGGCACGGTTCCACGATGCCGTTTTCTCGTGGGCTTATAGCATGCGCTGCAGTGTGCGTTTTAACACACGAAAGGCATTTTCAAATAGTTTAGAAGAAACTAAAATATATTTCGCTATGTCTATCTATTTTTAACATATGTAATACCTGCTTTTCCTTTAATCCACTGAACATTTTGTTCCTCCACTGTCACTGTACGATTATAAAAGGAAATAAATGCAAAAATTGGTCCCATGATTTTTTAATGGAATGCTTTAGGGCGCTCCGTCCATAGTATTCAAGTCATCGTATGAAATAGCAAATTGATCAGTCCATTTATTAGAGGTCAGTAGTAAAAACCCAAAACTTGAACGAGCCCTATTTCCACTGTTTAGAGACTACAAGGGTTGCCAGGTTTTTAAATTGAATCGCCATTTTGTAACATCACTCCGAATATTTTGTTCCAAAGAACAGTAAAATAAACGCTGATTTTATTACATTAAAAATTTCACAAAGAATTCACTTCTCTTTTGCTCGTTCCCAATTGGAATGCTACCAAAACAATTTATATTCTTCCTCTGACAAAGATTCAAGTTCCATTTATCCAGAGTGACGTCACGAAACATTAGTCAAATTCGATTTATCAATGAGAATTATTTCTGAGTTGAATGTCGGCGTCGTCCATATAGGACTCAATATCTATTGTCTACATTGTTTACATAGATTACATTGTCTACGTAAAATATTGCGACGTAGACTACGTCATTATTTACGCGTCGAAATTGGCGTAATTTGCGTTGTGTAGACAATTTGCTCATCACTGAGGTGCCTTACAAATAACTATGTAAGTATATAATAGGTGCTTTACAAATAGAAAAATTAGAAAGCAAGATCTACTTACTAAAATTGCACTTTTTAGAATGACAATGGACAATTTAAGTCACATGAAGGCTACTTTCCAATCATGAAAAGAGAGAGCATCGACCAATCTGGCTTGGGGAAAGTGAAGAAGTTTAATTAACTACTCACGGAAAGAACGGACGAACTCCTCATGCTTAACAAATCTGAGATAAGAATTTTGACAGGCCCACTATCCCATCACTGCTTTCTAAATCTTCACCTCAAAAGATGGACATAGTTGAGGATGAAATATGTAGACGACGGACTCCAGTCTGTGTCTCTGCGAAGCGTTGTTCCGTCAATGTAAGAAGCATCTTGATATGCTGTTTATTTCGCTTAACGAAGTTTCTAGTTTAGCGCCCAAAAGAATCATATATGCTATATTAAAAGAGTCATTCTTGAAAAGAAAGGATCATAAATGGTCGAGGTCATGAAAGGTTCTAACAGCCTCCATTCCACAGCTCTCAGAAAGAAAACATCCGTTACGGGACAACTGGATAGGGAACGAAGGATGGCGTGCATAAGGCTATGGACGTTTTTCATATCACAGCTGCGCTTGGCTACCATTGCCGGATCAATTTGTGTAAAAGATTGCGGTGGAGGTGGACTTCGACATGTAGCGAAACGATACATACTATTCGTCAGGGACTAAGTATGGGTTATAGGAAAATGCTGGGTCACTTAAAAGAGATGAGCGAACGCATAATGCCGAAAGAAAAGACCAAGAGGATCACAATAACTGACAGGTCTCAAAAGTCTTTTATTGGTCCTAAAAGGGGCCGGGGGAAATTTTTATGCTCACAGACATATCCATCCATAGGGGACGACAGGACAGGTGCAGGAGTCTTCTTTTAACACCTAAATCTATGTTGTTATATAAGCACCTATATTTATCAGAGAGATATGCTGGCTCTGGTTCATGCCTTGGACAATTTATAGGAGGGTCAACAAGCTAAGACGATTCTGGCAGAAGGATAAAACGACCCAAAGATGTATTTCGGTATCCCTCGAACTAAACTACACTACAATTTATTGAAAAATTTTATATCTTCAATATGCACATACGACAGCACGTCTTTGTGAACAGTCAGAAAATAATTCATCGAAGCGCAAAGATCATAAATTTTACTAATTTCCTGAAAGAGGAGTGAAATCTCTGTTTAGTCATCGCATTGCATTCAGAATAAAAGCGTTATCGGAAACATAATTAATTTAATTGCATTTTAATGACTGTCGTGCATTAATTTCTCTCATTTTCGCTTCTTTGCATACATATGATATTCTAAGGCAAAATTTCTATACATCTCACAGTTTCTGTATAAAACGCCGCAATCTGTGCTCAAAAAGGATATTTCAGATATACAAATTTGTCTCACATGAAGCAATGCCTAGTTAAGAATTTAAAGGCAAGCCGTGCTCCAGAATGTGGAAATATAAAGCTTCTTCCTGAATAAAGCCAATTTTAAGTATAAAGGAGAAAATTAAATAGGAAGAGGCTCATTACGAATTCATATCTGGATTTCGTGAGCTGAAATTCACAACGATTTCGGCACACTGGTTTCATATTATGCCAGTGGTAGGAAATTATTTCCATCTAACGTTTGGGTAGTCTTTATGTAAAACGAAAAAGGATAGCAAGGGAAATGGTAAAGGGATACTACGAAATTTTCAGTTCACCCAGTAAATGTAAAGGGGTGGCTGTTTCCTCCAGTATGAAATGCTCGTAAAACAGATGTTCTTTAGATGTTACTGTGGGCTTCAATGTACTGGGCTTTGGAATTTTTTCAGAATGAAATTTTAGTTTAAAAGTAATAATCACTTTGTAGGAAATAAACATAAACAATAAGGAATTTAATAACATAGCTCCTTACATACATTCAGGTTTTATGGGATAAGCTGCTTTCAAAGACACTCTTAAACTACTTAAATAACCAGAGAAAATTTCCGTAAAATCCTCTTTTACATTTATGGGCTATTTTAAAATCAAAATGATTCACAAACAAGCGTGAAGTAGTTTTTGTTCATAAACGTTTGTAAGGTTTTTAATAAATTAGTCTCTTTTTAGGTTTGCATTTTGGTATAAGTCCAGACTTTACTAATGGAAAACTCTGGTAGCATGTCTATTTTAGGTTTTCATAAATTGCGACGCTGTCAGACGAACGAAATATATGAGGTATCTGGAAATATCTACCTAAGCTTTCAAATAAGTCGTTTTAATTGCTTTTGAAATTTCCATACAAAATTCGTTTATTTTTGCACTACAGTGTTCTGGATTTTGTCTGTTCCCTTCATATTTGAATAGCTGATCTTAATTTTATCCTTACATGCCTTGCACTATTTCATAGAAAAAAAAAATTTTCTGCATCAGGTTACACCAAAAGTTCTCTTACCTTTTTTATGGCAGGCTATTGCCTATTGATACTCTGCTTAAATCTTATATCATCGCAGCTTTGAATTATCTGATATATTTACGTAAATATTTCGCCAAATGTGGCTTTTGGTAGCAAGTTGCAATTTTCGGACTGGCCAACGTGGAGCTTTATAGTCTCTCTAGGGTATTGGCTTATAATAATTGCCATATTACCAGTGATGGGCAAATTTTCTACATAACGTAAATTACGCCATTGTTGACGCGTAAAAAACGACGTAGTTTTCATCACAATATTTCACGTAGACAATGTAGTTTATGTCAACAATGCAGACAATGAATATTATATAAATAAAATTCTCAAGTGAATTTAACAAACTGATAAGAGGAACGTAATTATAGACCCAAGATGCTTCTATTTTTTTGTTTTGTAAAAATATATTTCTTATTGTTTTGGGAATATTTATTTTATTACTTGATTTTCGATCGGCTCAAATTGTGAGCGAACTGAGAATACTGCCACTCCTTGAGTTCGCTTAGAAGTGAGTCCTCTTATGATTTGTTTCTACTCAAATTTGAGTTCTACCAATATTTGAGTTCGATCATATTTGAGTTCAATGAAAATATAACTCCATTCAATTTTGAGTCCGTTCAATATTTGAATCCGCTCTGCTTAGAGTTTTCTCTGCTTAGAGTCCGCTCAGTTTTGAGTCTGCTACGCTTAAACTACGTATGAAGTATAAGGGGATTCAAATCTTGAGTGGTCTCAAAATGCCTCTTGTAAAGTATATCGGTTTTGGAACCTCTTATGCCGTATAAATAATAATAAATTCTATGCTGTTTATATACGCTAGGTTGTTCTGGGCTTGTTCTTACAGAAAGGCTAGACAAACCTAACAGGTCATTCTTGTCAGTTAAATTTTAAAATGTTTCGATGAGATTTTAAATTCTGACACAACCCCAATTAATAAATACGGAACAGTTTGGGATTAAAATTTACCGAAAAAAATTGATTATCGTCCCGAAAAAGATAACAGGCTGTTGCAGGAAGGCTAGGATACTATGGTGGGTGAGTTAAAATTGCCTAATATGAATCGTTTATTGATTGCACATAAATCCAAGATTAAGCGATGATTCGTAGCAATAATGGACCTCTTTTCGGGCGTTTTATGGGGTTTACGTAGCAATGCATTGCAGAATATCGTGGAGAGTTGTTTATTTGTAATCCAGACAAAACTCAAATAAATTTCTGTTTAAGTGAATGTTTTCTTCAAGTACTTTTGGGGGGGATTCTGACTACAAATTTTACCATGCAGGATTCACTTTCCCTAGCAAGCCAGATTTTAATAAAATAAAGGAAAAGTCCTGCTGTGATGGGTAAAAAATTCATCTATACACTGATGATGTACATTTTTTCCTCAGTCGTCTCTCTAGGTTGGTAGAGGATTTGAGGAAAGTCGCCATGTGGGCAGCTAGTAATGATTTGTAATTGAATGCCCAACAGCCGCAGTCCATTACGCAGATTTTTCGACGTATCTGGCTTTCCATCTGTCCTCATATATAACTACGTATTGCCTTTTATTGATAAAGTCATGAATCTGGGAGTTTATCTCGATTCAAACATGAAATGTTACAATCATATAAATTTTAATTGGTAAGCAGGATTTACGGTAGTCTTCGGCAGCTTTGGTTATTGTCTGTAATTTTACCGGTAAGAACTCGTTCGCTGCTTGTAAACTCGTTGCTTTCACCTTACTTTACTAATGGTAGCTTATTGTTTCCACCTCTGAACTCGTTTTGTTCCATGAGGTTAAGAGTGGTATTTAAAGATTTCACTAGGTTTGCATTTGGCCTTAGAAGGTCTGCCCATATTGCATGTTATTGCCCTAACCACAATTGCGAGGAACGATGAACAACAAATAAAAATGTTCGCTGTCAAATCTCTTAAAGCAAACTGATTAACGACAGTAAACAAATTTGGACTTGCCAACTTCCAGCGACCGGCAGCTTCCAACCAGTTTCTACTTTGGTCGTCATT
>QYTT01094595.1:0-31354 GCA_006980735.1 Dasypogon diadema
ACATACTTTATATTTCCTGTAAAGTTATTCTTTTTTGACTATCAAATTTTCTAAATTCAAACTCAGATCACGGAAGCTATAAAAAATAAGACGTTCAAAACCAAACAGCGTTAATACTCGCATTAGTGATACCTGCTTGAGAAGATGTTGCAGATAGAAGCCCAAATCTCGAAACTTATTGGGCACTGTGGAATTCTCTTTTTGTTGAATTTGGTATTCTTGTACATAAATGAAAAGCAGCTGACGGCAAATCACACCATGTACAAACTGTGTTTCCAGGAGCAAATGTTCCTGAAGCTCTAGAAGGGTTACACAACGGAGTGAGCAGTGGACATTTAGGTGTCAATAAAACACTCGTTTCTGCAGCATCGAAAGGACCACGTGTATAGTTCGGAGGAGAAATGGAACGATATAATGTGGAAGTACCTTTTGAAAGAATTGCGGTCGATATTTCTGGACCGTAAATCAAGATTGGAAATCAATACATAATGACCATAATAGACTACTTCAGTGAATGGACGGAAGCTTGCGTAAATCCGACCGAACAGATTGTGGCGAATTGGGTCAGCAGATTTGGTGTTCCTAACGAGCTTCATTCAGATCAGGTCTTCTATATTCCAGTTAGTGTGTGAGTTGCCAGGAGTTCGTAAGACAAGAACTACGTCCCTCGAATTCTCAACAAATATCTCTCGAAATTGGTTGACGAACATTAGAAGGATTGAGACTCGCACTATCAGTGTTTCTGATGGCCTATCGAATAGCTGCATATGGTACTACTAATCAGACTCCTCGAAAAGAGTAGTGTTTGCTCGAGAGATTTGGTTTCCGAACTACAAGAAAGGATGATCTCCATACATGAACAAACGAGAAAACACATCACGGTGCCCAGTGATCGAATGAAGACAAGAGGATGAGAGGATGACAATTATATAATACGCATCGGCCCACAGAAGAATCGCTAAAGCGGTAATGAGCGTGGGAAGAACCTTGCGGGGTAGTGACGAGAATAAACGATATCGTATGCTCGATGGCTTCGAAGAAAACTGAAAGTAATTCATCTAGATAGGCTTGCACCATATCACGGCGGAGGGGAGTAACACTTGGTTCGGGATGCACAAGTCTAAGAGAAGAGCACTCTAATGCATAAGAATAGGCGCTAAAAAGTAATTGCTCAAGAGGTAGTTTGAAATAATTCAGATCAGTTAGCAGAAGTGTTAGTCAACTAAGATAGAGTTTAAAAAAAGTTCAAACTACGCTGGTGTACTTTACATGGCCCAATGGAACGCAGCTATTATTGTGTTATAGTAACTAATAGAGATTGTTTGTGAAATTATTAGCTGATATTAAAGAACGAGTGTGTTGGGAAATTTTGTTGTAATAATTACTAAAATTGTTTGTGTTTTGACTAGACTAAGCCAATTGTGGTGTGCAAGAGGTTTTATTTGTAAAGTGTAATAAAAGAAAACTAAAAGAAGGGCGTTTTCTAATTAATCTATAAACCTGAGTCCTCAAACTAAACAATAATAATTTTCTCAATTATGTCCAAGAATCAAGTGAGAAATCTGACAACAAATCCGAATTAGTTGATAAAATTTGGTAGGTCAACCAAAGTCAACGTATAAATTGTATTCTTTCCACGTAAAACGCTAGAGATCGAGCGAGTTGTAGTCATAATTTTCGGATCTGCAGAGGGAGTTAAGCGAAACAGAAGTGTAAATATTTGAAACTAAGAAATCGTTCCAATGAATTTGTATTAGGCCGCGATTCAAACCAACCTCAAAATGCAGGCATTTTAATGCAAACATCAAACGTTGCTTCTACCATCGCAAATTTGGAGGTAGTTCAGTTAAATGCGTTGCACCTTGCGATAAAATTGAAACAAGGTAAATTCGTTTTTTGACCAGATAAAGACGCATTTTTCGAATTTTTCTCATTTTAAATTTAGGTATACTAGTAGGACCACCTGATAAAAGAATGCTGATGGCTGATGAGGGCTTTGATTTGGAGCTGAGTGAACTCGAAAGAAGAGCGGCGAAAGACAATTTTCTCGGGAACTATCGTACTCCAATTAATTATGTGGATGTGATTTAGATCCTTTCAAATCCTTGGAAGTAGACATGTGGCTGAAAATTCACTTTTTGCATTCCCATTTCAATTTTTCCCCCACCAAACATGGTTGTAGTACGTGACGAGCTTGGTAAACGACTTCACCAACACATTAGTGTAATGAAGCAGCAAAAGAAGAAGAAAAAATTTTCAGCAGTATGCTTGCCAACCAAAATTTTGACTTTTGACTTTAAGAATTTTTTTCGCTTATCTGCTTCAGATAATCCGTAGAGCCTACGCCAATTTGGGTTTTCGACAGCGAGGCATCAGAAGATTGTTATAGCCGAGTTGCATTGAAACAAAAATGTTTTACAACTTAAGGAGTCACACAAATATAAAAGTTTTAAAAAAGTTTTGCTATACTATTATTTTTTTAAATCCCTAAATTTTCCTTATTGACCCTATAAACGACTTTTCTTCCTTAAACGTCCTCTTGAGCGGTTTGAAAAATTTGGCAACCCTGACCAACACTGGGACGAAAAGCAAAATTTCATGAGAGTCTTGTGGTATTCTTTTAAAGTTTCAGAAAAAGTTTTTGAAAAAATGTGTGCATTTTTCACTTGATATACAAAGCTGTAATAATAGAAAGCCTAGATGAACATAGGCAACAGAACAGATGAACAAAGTCCAGAAAAAAGGGTAACACTTTTGGCAGTCGTAGAAGCAGTGAAAACGACACCAACTGCAGAAATACAAGTGGGTATTATCTTTGTGGAGAAGGCGATACAAACAGTTTATCGCCTCTATAACACAAATCAACTGAATTGAAGTCATATACATTTTTGGATTCTGCTATCTTAAAAAGAATGCTAGAATCATCATAAGTCAAATTGTCAGACAAATATTCTCCAGAACTAAACTTTGATAAATATCACAGAAGAGAATGAGCAGAAAAAGCCTGCAGATACAGAAGAATCCAACATACCAACCACATAATTATCTGAAGACCACTAGGTTCTCTCACCAAAGAAAAAAATATAAGTTGAACTACAATAAGAGGACATTAAACCTTACTATCTGATAAAGAGACACTGCAGGCTAAATAAATGCAAACACCCTACGTTTAAAATAAACGGATACGTGTAGCTACGTCGTCATATAATAGTAACAGAAACACATCTCTGGCAGTAACATTTTACTACTAAGGAACGCTTAAAGGGAACAAGATTAAAGTGCATGTAATAAGGTCGTTGGTTTTTCCTTCTCAAAAGCGTGTAGAGAAGTGTAAAAAGAAAACCTAAAATTTTAAACGAAATAAAGTAAAATATATAAAAATGGAAAAATTATAAAAAAACTTGTTCTGCTCAAAATTCATCTAATACATATTTTTGAAAAGACGAATATTCTATCTTTCGCTATATACCGACCAGAATTTCTTAACTTGAACCGAACTCAAAGAATTCTTACATCAATTTAAACTTCCTTACGCCAGAATTGATGGTGCTTTAAAAATTTATTTGATATTGAAATTTTTATTAAAGAATTTAGCCTGTTTCAATAATCAAGTCAAAATTATTTAATAGAATCTATCTTCTAAAATTTTAAGCAAAATTCAGAGGAAATAAAATCGATCCCTGAAGTTATGCAGATAATAAACGATAATTTAAGTATTTACAGCAAAATTGGAGATCTGAGAATGCTAAAAATTCCACAGCATTTAATAAAATCCCTATTATCCCTAGGGACACGAAGACTCGTGGCAATAATAAATACCAACTTAAACCCATAAAAAACTTCACCATGAAAAAAAATCGACACCATTTACTGCTCTGTATCTGACTAGGAATAAAATTAAAACTTCATCCATCGGGATAATATAGCAATTGACCTATAAAACTTCGACAATAGTAAAACCCTGTGAACTAGAGCTTACAGTGCACACCACAATTTCGTACTTTTATCCTGGTGTTTTCCTGAAGAAAACATTATCCATCCACACCAAATCCACTACGTAACCATTGCACTTACTTCAAAGTGAAGAAGAAAGAAGTCGAAGTAAGCCAATGAAAAAGTTCTTAGGGTTACCAGCTCGTAAATTTTTTGATGCCTTGGAGGGCAGAAATTTATGACGACAGCCTAAAATTGGGGATGTTGGGGCATAAAACGCAGAGGTTCATTGATATTTTCTTAAGTATCTTAACCTTTTGTAACCACAATGTAATTTAACTTGCAGAGATCTTCCACCGCTAAATGAAGCCGTTCAAAGCATCCTCAAGAAATCACCTGCGACCCACCACAACTTGGGCATGCCGTAGTTATTATAGCTTCCAAAGTCTTATTTTATTCCTCGTAAAATCAAACAAGAGTGCCCTCTGAAGGGACCTTTATTTAGGCAGATTTATTCATCCAGCTAGACTCAATAAGTTTATGCCAACAACCGCTCGAAAACAAATTTAATCAAGTGCTGTTTGTTGAGCGTGCAACTTTAATGTCGACGTTACGGAGGTGAAATTTGAGAATTTATATAGGGATCTGGAAGGAAGGTAGATGCTACAATCAAATAGTACCGAAAGCAATCATGTGGCTGCTTTTCGAATGAGAAGCTCCTCGATGAAAATTTCATAACTCATTTCCGATTAGAAGGAATCCACACCGGTTGAAATTCAATCACATTTTCCACCCTTTCTGCCGAAACTCAATAATTCAGTGCCTCTTTCTGATATTTCCTTCTCGGCTAAATCCTTGTAAATTTGTAGCCTCACTGCGAAAGTATCCGAGATGGTAATTTCATACATTTATCAACACTTCCAGGAGTTTAACACTTTTCGTCACTACACTCATTTGGCAGTGCGCTAGGCTGCTTTTCACTTAGCACTCATTGCAATTCCCTTCAGCGGTAATAGACACCCTTCACTCACAGCACGACGTGAACGCAAGTAATTCGCGGTGCACGTAAAATACGAAAACATCCGCTGGCGACACGCTCATTCTCAACGAAATAGCGAAAATCGTCACCGCCGCACTGTGTTAAATCCAACACTGAACTAGTAGATTCATTCCGAAGGAAAGTACTGAAATACATTAAGGGAAGCTTTAGTCCTTTGAATGGGGTGAGTACTGAGTTCTGAGTCCTGGGACGCACCGAGATTATGGAAAGCTTTCTCTGAGCACCGAGTCCCCTTTAGTCCCAGAAAGAGACAAATATACAGGGATCCTTTCAGTATTTTGCAGACTATGGAATTACTTTGCAGACCTCTCAGGATAAGGGTTGCAGCATATTGTAATGGCGCAAAACGTGCACGTTTAGCCAAAGAGACTATTTGATGTTTGTTACTAGTTCTAAACGGGCTCTCGCATTCTCTGCTGAGTGCTTGTTAGTGTTACCTGGGGCGAGAGTACAAAAAGAAGTGCACTTTCTATTCAGGAGGGCGCGAAAGGGCTTTTTACACACTTGTCCTACTAGAAGTAATCCCATTAAGCCAACATGTAGGACATTTTCTGCTTTCTTAGCGCTTCGAGGAACAATGAGTAGGCAGGTGATTACTCCTTCAATGGCATTGTTTGCCAGGCTTTTAGAATCCTGCTGGACTGCAGTACGCATAACCTAGATCTATTTAGGAATAAAGGACTCCTTTAAGGTAATGAAAATAATTTAATCAATTAATAATCGTCGCCAGTCTAGCTATGTATTGGCCGTCCGTTCCCCAATGAGCTTTTCTCTGAACGCCTGCGTGGACCTACTGATTGTTTGGTAGGTACTTGAAATCTGAAGAGTACAAAACACTTTTTTCTTGACTGTAAAAAAGGAATTCAGTTAAAATCGTGATTTCGATAACGTAACAGGTATCCTTTTATCAATTCATGTCCCGGAGACGAAAATATGTTGCCTATAGGGTCTTCGAATTTTGGAATCTTTGGAATCACAGTAGGTTTACAGTCAGAGCTGAGGAATCCCTTACGAAATTCCAGTATGCAGTAATCGTTCTGGGAATTGAAAGAATTAAAATTTTTATTAAAGCAATATTTTATGCAACGCAGCACTCTTACATAAACTGATTTTACTGCTACTCTAGGATGACTGACGGCAGTTGTTTTAGGAGTGACTGCAGCTTCCAGGAAGTTATAAATTATTCATTTTCCGGATGAAGCATAACAAAACTTTTACTTCGCTCCTGACTTCTGCTGACTTAAGAATTTTAATATCTAGGTTGAAATTTATAAATATGCTCACATTGTTTTTCGCGTTCATATCAATTTATTTTTGTTTTTCTTGTGAATATTCTGGAGATGTGTGTAGCGCATTTCAAATTTAGAATGTAAAATGCATGAACATGAATGCAAATATTGTGCTTAAAAACAAGACTTATTTTCCTGGATAAATTCTTGATGTTCCAGTTTCTTTCAAAGAGATACAAATTAATAATTGACAGTATTTATTTATTTGTCATGCATATTAACTAGAAGGGTTTTTGATGGAGCTTCCAAAAGACAAAATTTAAGGGAGGTTTTACTTCGAGAGCTTGAAAAACAGATTTGGCTCTAATTTCTAATGAACTAAAGGTTCTATAAATAATCAATAATAAATTGGAAGACATTAAAAATTCGTTGGAGCGGAAATCTGCTTCATTTGAATACAATATCAGGACACTAGGAACTAAATAGGAAATTTGCATATTTTACAACCACTATTGCGCAGCTGGAATCTAAAGTATCATGGATTTTCTTGAGAGGCAATACCTTCCCCAAGATTTAGGTCTTAATGAGAAACCGCAGGAACAAGTTGAAAATTTGCTAAACGTTCTTGAAAAAGTATGTTCATCAGTCAATATAACACCATCACAGGATCTAAATCGAGGCCTAAAGCCCGAGAAAAGCGAAGACAGACTTTGATCTCGAATTCGATTCCGGTCTCTCCTTGTTTGGAGAATGAGCAAATCTATTATTCGTTCTCGATTAGCTAAAGCGATTAGCGAAACGAATTCGTCTTGCTTTCTCTGAGTATTCTCGAGGAGTTCGCTTGTTTTGTTGTACTTATACAGTACAGGTACAGATGTTTATATTCGCTTTAATTTCGCGGTAGCGAGAAATTCTCGGAGTGAAGGAAGCATTCGGCTGAGTAGTGTTATGTTCAATAAAGAGAACTTTTTCTGTTTTCAATACTAACATTGAAGGTTTCTATAAAAAGTTCCATTTTCAATTTGTAATTTGAATATAACGTATAAGCTGAAAATGTTCAAATAAAGTTCCAGCAGAAGCATTCATCAAAACAGAAATAAATAGCTGTTGATAATTTTTGCAACTCTAAGAAAATAAAGTTCAATGCGAAAGAGTAAATAAAAATACTGCAGTAAGTTTGTTCACTTATTAACCACAATTTTTCATCACGAATCAGCACAACAAGCTATTTCGGGCGTATAAATAATCATTAAAGAAAACTAAAACTTAACGAATACAATGGAATTTTCCTATGATGATTTTATATATATGCTAGGTAAAGTCGAAGAATTCTCGAGTAAATTTCGAAATTCTTAACTTGGAGAATTCTTCACTTAATCGAAATTTCGCCAAATCATTTGCAGGGATAACAATCAAAAACAAAATAACCTCTAATTCTGGTTTCGAGAATGAATTCGATTTCAACTTGAAACCGGATTACCAGCGAAGTAAAAGGAAAACGCTCTCGTCAGATTGGACTCTCTAAATTCTCTCTTGATCTCGAGTTGCTTCGAACTGAGTAAGAATCGAAAGGAGAAACGATGTATGTACAAAACAATTCTACTGAAAAAAAAAACCGTACTTGGGAAGCCACTAGAATGTTGCACAGTTATAATTTCATGACAAGAAAATAAAATGTGGCTTACTTGCAGCATTTGTCAGGTTAAAATTTTCAAATCTCCTCTTCACTAAATTCCTTCCGTTGTATGCATCATAGGGTTGCCCCATAAGCTTAGGCAATACCTTGAAAAAAAGCTTGTTTATCTTGAATTTTTCCTTTTCTCTTTTTTAATTTTTTTTATTTATGTATAGTTATTTTTACGAATATTATTCTATTCTGTTCCGAAATTAAATAAAATTGAATTGAAAATTTACTTTCGGATGATAGCTATTCCTCTACTGTTTGCCCTATACTCAATTTTATTATGGCTTCCGAGTAATTCTATTAGTTACTGCAGTAGGTATTGTACTTTTTCCTTTTTTGTTTTATTATGTTTTATTCATTTTAAATTGAAACCTATACAGCAAGTAAAAAAATTGGAAAAACAATAAAATATTAAAAAATTATGTCCATATATCTGGCAGGTGAACATTTATATATGAAATGACTTCATGCATTCAGGGCGTATGGACTGTTTTTTATTTCCTTTTTTTTAGAATAATGACCTATACCGTCTAGTCTGACTTCAGGAACGGCGTCAGTCCACCTTTTAAATTTTTTAGGTGGTGTACATATCCAGAACTTTAACTGAGGTCTACCCCATTTTTTGAAGTGTTCACCCAGATGAATAATTGTGGTAGCTATTGGTGCCTTAAATTCTAAAACATCCATCGTTAAAGAATGTACATTTATAATTTCTAATATCATAACACTATTATTACAAATCCCGCTTTTAAATTAATACTATAATTAAAAAGCACTTACAATTTTTTACAACCTGAGTTTTTTATTTATCGAATATTCAATATCTTCTTCAAATCATCAAGAGATCTACAGGACATCACAGTAACCTTATAGTATTTACAAAGAAGCGGTTTTGACGTAGAATCAGTGCTGCCGTCTGACAGATTTGTTGTTTTTGTTGTGGATGTATTCCATTGGGGAATAGTTCTCCAACCGATGTGAATTTTTTCACTTAGAATAACTTTAATTAGAAAAAAAAACATATATATGCCAGTACCCCTGAAGAGGTTAAGGGCATTCATTATAATTTTATTTTATTTTAATGATATATATTCCCTTTTCATAGTTGTATTAATTTCATTGCTGAAGTTTTACTTACATTGTGTAAGGGGAGCAAATATATTAGCCTTCTTCTTACTGTTTGTCCACCATAATCTCCATCAATAACGCTTACTTTATAAATATCAACTAATAAAAGTGCAGCTCCTTTATTAATATTTTTGGTGAACAATGTGACGGCTTGAGCGTGTGTCATTTTAATGTCCATAGTCCATTCACGAAGATTGATGAATCTAAAAATATCTTTAATCTCTTTTCTGTCGATGTTATCTGTATTATCGAGATATAGTTAAGTATCTGTGGTGAATATCTGCACCTTAAAATATTTCTAAGGAAGTCGTTACGAGGTTGTATATTTTCTCAGTTCCCTCCACAGGCAGATAATAATTATAGGTGGTGTTAAGTATTTGGCTGGAGTTATATATTGGACTTATAGTTATTCTTTATTTACCTTCTACTAATTTATTTCACTTCATTTTTGATTATCTTTTTAAACTGAAATTAAAATTTAAATCTTTCTCACTGGTAGATGGGTTTGCCTTCCCTGGAAAATGCCAAATAAATTTTTGAGGATGCAAAGGATTTTAAGGATTTTAAAATAATACCACTCAGATTTGAATTGTTTACTTAAAATTCTGCAACAAAATGAATTTAAAAAGTATGCCAGCTTTTAAATATCTCATCATCGTTTAGCAATATAATCCTCAAAAACTGCAATTCAGATTGCATTCCTTGCGCAAATATTTTCAAGAAAATTCCACATTGCAATTCATACTGTTGCCCACACAAGGAACAAGGAAGCACTTTTTTACTCAAAAGTTATAGATGTGTTTACGAACCGTTTTAATTTCCTCTGGACGGAGCATAAAATATGATTAAAGTGTCATCCATTTAAACCAGTTCCATCTGGCATGCATATACCCATGGGTAGTTACGCCCACGCCAAGAAGGGCTCCTCTGATTTACGTCCCATAAACTAGCCAATTAAGACATCTCCACTTGCGGTCAGTAGCGCAAAGGGAAAATCTTGACGTTATTAAAGTGGCAAGATTCGTTTCCTCAAGAGCTCCTTGGAATGATTGCAAGTTGCTAAGAACTTCTCAAAGTGACGTGTTTTACGTTTTGTTGAAATTTTTATCCTCTTGAGATCCTCTTCTTCTCTCTTTTATCTTAGACGTCAAAGTAAAAACGACTTGATTTAAGGATTTTCTGTTTTTGGTAAAAGGAAAGTTTATCGAGGGCTTCCGCCCTTTCTTCAGTTTTCTAAGATTGATGAAAGCCTTTTCGTCTGGAAATGAAAATTCTTTTAAAATATTAATTCATACAGAAAAATGCAATTGAATTGAAAAGTGGACTTTTGAGAAATCATAACTCGGACCTCGTAATCGTAATGATGAATGATAACAGCCGTTGAGGCAAATTGGAGGTAATTCAATTATAAATTTGATAAAATATATACCACTCACTTTACTCGGCCCTTTAGGTATACATCCCGCTGAGTTGTGAGGGACTTTCAATAGAAAAGTTCAAATCTCATCTTTCTTTAAAAGCATTTTTTTGTTTATCTGATATTTGTGTGCTTGATGAAGTTAAGATATATTCATTCTCTGCTACATTTCATACCTTGTTATCCTGAAAATGAGGGACATTAATTGAAGGACCTTGAAAAATACATCAATTTGGTTCTGCGTAGTTCACATCAGAAATTAAAGATGTACGTAGTGTGATCCAAGTATTCGTGACCTTCAAGGGTTCTGATTAAAATTTCCTGGAATCCTTTTCCCACTTGACACCCTCAACCTTTATGAGGGCATAAAAGTCTCTGTCCGGAAAATATTCTCAAACAGTTTGAAATAGTGATTCGAAAAGTAAAGTGATCTTGCCTAGAAAGGTGATAATGTTAGAAATGCGAAAATCGGCAGCTGAAATATCGATTATATCATAATTCGGTTCTCTGATATTCTGAACTATAAAAAAATGAACTTTTATTAATCCTGGAGGTGGCATGCATCGCCCCATGGTTCGCCTTGCTATTTAGCTCAAAAATACACCCAAAATATAAAAAGGAATTGCTGAAAGCCCGTACATGGTTTTTAGCTATATATCAAGTTCCTCTTTAGTTTTAGATTATTGATGATTGAAAAAAATTCAAAAGTAAATAGGAGTATCATCGTTTGTATTTTGAGAGTAGTAGAGTAGACTTAGAATGTCTTTTCTATTAATTCAAATCCAAGGAATTTATAAACTACAACAAAGAACAATGGACCCGAAATATAAAGTGGCAAATAGAAAATCTGAATTTTTATTTAATAAAATGGAATTTATATAATAATACCTTTCCTTTAACTTTTTGAACAATGAACATTGTTTCTGGTACCGAAATGCTGAACTCAGTTTTCCCTTTCTTTAATAGATTACACACAGAGTTAAGCGATGTAATCAATAACATCCTTCAAATTATCAAATCAAATTTCATCAAAATTTCTGTAAGATAAAATAATCGGTTTTTTTTGTTTTATAACATAAATGATGCAAAAAATATCGGTGGTGTGACATCGATCTCATGATCGATATTTCTGGTTCGATTTAGTCGATTATTTTAAGAATCGATTTCGTAAACGGCATCCCTTTTTAGAAACCCACAGATTATTGGGAACATTTAAAACATTTGTCAGTAAGTGGTTTAGCTGCTCACTGCCGCCTATGACCTTTTAATAAATGGATTAAGTCAGCAATTAAATGGTGTCCCAACAAGAGCGGAACATTTAAATTTGGCGCCATTTCCGCTGCTGTGCGTAAACAGTCAGACCATTATGAAAATACGATGGTAGACAGTCCGGTGTTTTTAAAAATGAAACGCTACTCGACACAACAACGCATCCTTACTGTTCAAGATAATTTCAAAAATGGTGAAAATTTAACTGCCACGATTCGCAAATTGCGTCCAATTATTGGTAGGCATAATGTTTCAAATGAATCAGCTGTGAAGAGAATAATCGAAAAATTCAAGGAGACTGGGTCGATTATTGATGTCAAACCATCGACACGTGTTCGTCCACGTCATTCAACAGAAAACGTCACGGCTATTTGCCAGAATGTGGCCGCGAGTCCGGGAACATCCATTCAGCATCTGCACAAGAACTTAACATTTCAAGAAGCGCATTGCAGCGCATTATCACGAAAGATTTGTGTTTCATGCCTACAAAATCCAGCTAACTGAAGAACTCAAGCCTATACACCATGCACAAAGTTCGTCAATTGGGTAATTAAACAACAACAAGTGAACGCTGAGTTTTCCAACAAAATCTGGGGTTTTTTTAAGTCAAAAGTTTATGTCAGCAAGCCCACGACATACCCAACCCTCGAAGGATGAGGTTAGATGCTGTATCATTGAGATCCAGCCACAATTATGCCAAACCGTGATTGAAAATTTCGCCAAAAGAATGCAAATGTGCCACTAAAGCCGAGGAGGGCATTAACATAATGTTGTTCCATACATAAATCCCACATTCTATACTTTATGATTAAATCAAAATTTCGGTATTAAATTAAAAAAAAACCGTATTTGATTTGGAATTTAAAAGTTCCACTCTTATTATTATCTATTTCCAACCCTTTGCACGTTAGTTGAAAAATCTAAAATTTATTCTTAGCCGACTTTTCCATAAACCAAACATTCCAAAAGTCATCAAACGTAAAATAATTATAGTATCATAAAAAAAAAATTCAAATTTAATTTTTCCAGTGCGTGCTTGCTGCAGTCTGTTAATAACCATAATTACGAACTGTGAAAGAAAAACATTAACTGCAAGAAGGCAGTTATTATCTGTTTTACATGAAACGCGAAGTATCATCCCCCAGGAATAATATTGGAAAATTTTTCTCGTTATGTAAATTTATATTGAAAAGAGCTTATCGTCAATTTGGTGACATTGGTAAATAGAAGAATATAATAGAAACAGTTTTCCATTTGCTCACGTTCGCTTCTTTACTAGTGGCAATATTAATCGATAATTGGAGCACCATAAAATAGAAATTAGGTAGAAGTTCACGGAAGTTATTAAGTAAACAAGACCGAATTGAGGGTGTATCTTTGTGCTTACGTATTTAATAGGTCAATTAAAATCGAATTGCTTTATTTGGTTTACTTACTGTGAGATTGATATCTTTAACTTGACTCCGGTTCTGTTTACATTCGACTGTTTAAACTAGAGAGCTTACAAAGTAAAATATTTCAGAAATTCTTGTTTAAAAGTAGATAAGAAACCTGATACCTAAGTTTGCTTGGATATTACATAACTCTTGTATTAAGTGAGTACAAGGCAGTGTACCACGTGTTCGACTCATAACGTTCTCTAAAAAAAATGCAACTCTTACCGAAACTCCTTTTAATTGATTCAAATCTACCACGCTGTAAACTAACAACAACAAGAGGATCTCTCTGATTAGGTATACTAACCTAAGGACAAGTAAATCGCCAGAATGTTGTAGAAAGGGTAAATTGTGATTTAAATGGCTTGAAGGAGTTTACAGCCCATTTAACCTTGTCCATTGTTATCAAGTCTACGTCGTCTTCATTAAGTTCTGATGCGGTTTGAATGGACCTATCTGGTATAGCGGTTGCATCTTCAATGGTCGACACAGTAGTGGATGCGTTCCTTCAGCAGTATTTTTAAGGAATACCAAATCGAATTGAGTGGTTCTCCACCATTATTGAATAGTGTTTCTGGTGGAATGGGTGCTTTAAATAAAAAAATTTCCAATCTCGACATCTCATTGAAGTTTCCAGCGTCTCCACAGAACAGTCTCCAAGGACTGTCTTTTGGCCTTACGGATGGAATATTTATATACCTGAACAGCGATTAAATATGGATGCAACGCTAGCTGAGATGTGTTATGTTGTGTTAAATATACATCTTTCCGATCCGTCCGGTTAAGTTGCCTCACCCTTTTAGCTTTGCCATAGAGATGTCGAATATTCCTTTGATGCACCCTAAAGCCATGCGTAAACCACGGAGGCTTGGAGCCTTATTTGTTCTCCTCCTGAGGCATGAGGACTCATATGAGTCAACAAATGTAGAGACAATAATCCCCGCTTCATTGTCCACTCTTCCGTGATCAGTAATCGACGGCTTGCCGAATGAGTAAGGTTGGAATGCAAGGTATCCCTAAATGCCTCCGAGTACATTTTTGGGGGATTTCTATAAATAGTCTGGTTTTCCATACCTGCATATTTAGTATCACATATTATTATTTTTCTCTTTTGTTTCTCGTTCTTAATTCCTGTTAATCTTAACAGTTCACTTTTCATAGCACAAAAAACTGCACGTTTATATTAGATAGTATCTTGTTAATTTGAGTTGGAATTTTCAATCTTTTGACGTGCTTAAGTGTCTCATAGAAATATTATGCCGGAAAGAATCATGTCTGTGAACCAAAGAAATACGTATACCTCAGGATGTAACATATCCCAAAGGTAGTTTTTTGTGAAGATGGTTTATAAATGAAAAATTCCATTAAAACTTAAATTTTGAATACAGAATATTATAGTTGACAAGTGTATAATTTCGTTTATTTACCACTGTTCTGAATTATCTACAATTACTGAAATAAAACAACACTTTAAATTTAATATCCTTTCTGTGGAAGCGTGACGATACAAGTAAGAGCACAGCACTAACCCACACCCTTTGCTCATTTTTTTTTTAGAATTTAAATCTTCCTTATTCCCTTGGCGTTTAAGTAAATTGCCCAATGGACTGGAAATTGAGTAACATCGATAGCTCCTGCGAGCACAATTGCTTCGCCAAATAACCAACGTTAAATTGCCCCATTCCACCCAACTAGCTTTGTTTGCTTTATTTCCTATCAATACCATCCTGTGCCTTATTTGGTGATTCAAATCGCGGTAAAATGTACCTATGCCTGCCTCATAATTTTTTCTTTTTTTTCGTATACAAAAATGATGGAGGGAAGGGAAGCTAGTTCCCCAATTGGGATTCGCATGGCTTTGGCCCTTCGTCGGCTGTTTATGAACATAAAGACACTTTGCTTATAAATAAATTCGCGGCATTGGGATTTAATAGAATATATGAACGGTAATCGGTAATATCGATTTATATAGTTATTTATAGCAAGTGGCAAATCAAATTTCGATAAGACTCTAGGGTCGCGTCAGTTAGTGCGATTATTTACCTTTAGACGAAGGTGTTGAAATCCAATTTAGGAAAGCTACCGTGAAAAGTGAACCATTAATTTGAATTTATATCAGTTGATTATGGATCTATTTATCTAGGCCTTTCATAAATTCTACTTATTAATGGTAGTTGAAGGCAGGTGCTGCGCCTACCATACGGAAATATGGCAGTTTATTGAGTCTCACTTTATTTGGAATTGATAAACGTTTTTGGGTAATGGCTCCCGCATTAGGGCAACAATAGAGTGTTGCATGCTTTCATCCATTATTTGCTAATATGCTTTGTGGGAATTCTTACTTATTTTTGGCTATTTTGAGAGACAACGCGTATGCCTTAAGATATAATTTTGATTTACAGACAGTAACTGTAAATATAGATTATATCGAATTAGCAATATTATGCATACATAATACAACTAAAAATAGAAACGAAAATATTAACTCCCGATAAAAAGGACATACCCTTAAATTATAAGGCTAATTGGTTTTAGGGTTTATTCTTACTTATAAAATTATTGGCAAAATAGTATAGATGTATACTAGTATAGTATAGCAGTATAGTATATAGTATCTTGAGTGATCATTGCACCTAAATAATATTATAAAGGTGCATGGTTTGCTTGATTAAGGATGCACGCCTACCTCAAAGTAACCCTCCTTTAGATTTGTCACCACAAAGTATTCTTTTTTAGCTAGTTGGGCGGTCAGTTATTCAAAACTGGGGATGTGGTACATTTAGTGTTCAACTGTTAAAAATTTGAATCTTTTTATTTGGTTCTACGACTATTCGGTTTGAAATGTACTTCACAGATCCATGGAATTAAATTGTTTAGTTCAGATTTGAAAATATTTGAATTAAATACTGAATCTTTTCGGAATTAACAAATTTTTAAAGCTCATGATTCTTGTAACAATGATGTACTTACAAGTAAAAATATTGTCAGGAAGAGTTTGCTGTTATTGTTTACATATTTGGACTTTATGGAGGATAAAGAATAAATTTTGGACGGACTTTCTTAGAACTAGTGACGCATCAGCTCACCAAAAGTTAATAATGTGCAGAAATGAATTTAAAACACCCTCTTCGGCACCATATGAGGAATATCTTATTGGTATTCGCGATGGGCTAAGGGCAAAATGAATGGCAACGGCTAATAAAATTTAACTTGCTTTTCTCAGTCAATATAAATTTGTACATACAAATTTTACTTGATTAAAAAAAGTAAGCTAAATTTTTCTTTGACGTTGCCGTTGACCTAGAATTGTAAATGCTCCTTTATACGGCGAATATAGTTTTATTTCAATAGGTAACATATAATTGATAGATTTTTATCCCACAGATGGCAGACTGTCGTACGTAACGATTGTCATTCCTCACCTCTTGCCTTAACCTTTGGAGTTCCGCAAGGATCCATATTGGGCCCACTTCTTTTCAGCATTTATATTAATAATTTACCAGATGTAGTTATGGATACAAAAATACACCTATATGCTGATAATGTTCAGATGTACCTGAGCCGGCCGATAGGACTTATGGAGGACTGTGTAGACCACCTAAATAGTGATCTAGCCAGAGTTTACCAATGGTCGCTGCTAAATGGACTGCTGAATCCTCATAAATCGCAGAGCATTTTATTTCGTCATATTTCTGCAGACAAGTTGTGCCCACCTAATATTGTGCTAAATGGCAGTCCGATTCCTTATGTCAATCAAGTTAAAAACCTAGATGTAGTTTTGGGTTATCAGATGGATTGTTGTGGGTATCTGCGCGCAATGCTGTAGAAAATTTGTGGGGGTTTGCGACGTCTCCGGCTTCTATTTTGGCCAAAGATACCCGATTATTATTGGTGAAATTGTTGATAGCTCCATTCTTCCTTTTCGGTAGACTAGCCCTTCCTAAACTTGATTCTATCTTCGAACGTAAAATCGAAGTTGCATTTAATGATTGCGTTAGGTTTGTTATTGGTATGCGGAGAAATGGGCATGTGTTACCTTTTAAAACTTTTATATTTGGCTGCACCTCAAGTGTACTTACCTGATTTTCCTCTTTAATGTGATCAGTACAGGTGAGCCTAGTTACCTTTTTGAGCTCCCGTCGTGGTCGCATCTTATTAGTACCTCGTTTTCGTAAGTTAGTTTTTGAACGCTCTTACTTTGTCCAAACTTTTAGAGTCTGGAACTCACTTCATCACAGTGTTCAGGGAGCATGCATGTTCAGAAGACTTCTTTCCTCTATTCCAAGTTTAGAATAATATGGCTGTAAGATGCATTAATCTCTGGATTAGTATTATTTAACATTATGCTCAGTTTTACTTCATCTCATTCTCTTTATTCCTTTTCCTGTTAGATAAGGTTAATTAATTAATTATTGTTACTACTCACTATAGTATTGGCTGATATGTCTATTATGTTACACCTGATTGTTTATTGCACATTATATAAGATCTTACATCTTGTGTACTTGCCTACTGAATAAATTTGAATTTCAATGTAAATAATTGCTTTTTATACCCTATATGTAGAGTATTACTGCTTTGAGCAAACGTTTGTAACGCATCGAATTATTCATGATACATAGAAATAAACTACATTACCATTAAATTGAGAAGAAAAGAATTCGTTAATAGATGTACATCTATCTGTCCGTTTGTCTATCTGTCCATCTGTCTGTCTGTCTGTCCGCGAGTTATCTAGAAGTTAGCTAGAAACTTGAAATTTGGTACACAGGTACTTTATTAAAAATCAAAGATCAAGTTCGTAAATGGGCTAATTTGGACAACTTCTTCATAGGGTTGCCATATGAAACCTCCAGCTATGTCAAATAAAAAATCGATATTTTCGTTCAAAAACGAGAACGCTTCGAAGTAAATGGATAAAATTCGGCACGCAAGTACTTTAGTAAAATCTAAATATCCTGGCAGAAAATTAACCAAATCGGGCAACTCCTTCAGAAGGCTGCCACATGAAAGTTTTATTTTTTAAAGCCGGAAATGTAAATTTTTTCAAAAGTTTTTGCGACTGTTATGAAAATATGCAATGGAATGTTAGAAAAATGACGGATATATAGGTTTTTTGGGCTGATGATTACGAATTTATTCTTAACGCTTAAGAATTCAACTTGGCGAGTTTCTCGATCATCATGAAAATAAGTCCATATGGGTTTTTGAATTAACTGTAAACGCATTATTTTCTTTCCTCCCTTACGTTTAGAGTATAATATAATTGGTCTAAACCAATTATATGTAGCTTCTTTCCTTATTTAAGAATAAAAGTCCTAGCAATGCGACTAAAACCTCTCAACCTCCATTTTTGACTGCATTTATAAATATTTGCTGTTACATTATTCAATTTATAATTTGCGTTGTTCTGGATCTGTACAAAAGAACACATCCCACAGATGAAAACTCTCGCTGTGAAAACAGACAAATGACAGACTTTGTTAGAAATCAACAAAAAGTGCTTCCATCTTGTATTCAAACCATGAATTGTAAAATGACAACTTTGTGATGTGGCTTGTAAACTGGGAATTCTCTCTGATCTAATTCGTAACAATTTGCTTGTAAAGTTTTTTAAATTACAGAAAATTCGTTGACTGCTCTTTGTGAGTGATTGTGGCAGGCAAGTTATTCGCCGCACTAATGATAATCACATTGACTTACTGTGATCAAAAGACCAAAATTTCTTTATTTCACGGAGAAACACAAATTTTCTGTTTATGTGAACATTTTGCTACTATCAAGTACTTCGCTTTCTACTGGAATATCTCTGTTTAACTTACAACAATTCCGGCACTAATGGAAATACTTTTTTGATTAATTTCCATACCCTCCATACATTATGTAAAACTGAAGAAAAATTCATATCAGACCTTGAAGGTTTTACCTCATGCATAACCTTATGTCAGCTGAAAATTACTACCCCTCAACACCTACCTTCCACCCACTAAACGGCATGGCCATCAGTCTTATCAAGTCAACAAAACTAATTACTCAGCTGAAAAATCTATGCCAGTCCATGATTACGAACGGTTTTATGACACAGCACTGTAATTACACACAAAGGCCATCAATCAAACAAATCCGAACAGAATTTATGTCAAGTGTTCGCTTTCTTTATCAGAGCCCAGCGATCACCTGGAGAACCTACGCGGCGACCGCAGTGACAAAAACCATATCGAAGAGTTGTTTTTATAAATGGGGCTCCAATTACAGCACTACTCCTGATAAATTAGCTTTGGCACGACAAGGAAATATTGGATTCCACGTCCAGGCAGGATTTCGCCACATAACATGAAACTCTTTAGTTTCAATCGCCTCCATCTTCCGCTGTGTGTGAAAAAAGGCTCTCTAATTAAATCATTTCTGAGGAGGAAAATCGATTCAATTATATGCGTTGAATAATAAGTACACTTGTAGGTCGAGTTGGTAGCTTCAGCTCACAGTTGCATTCTTTGACCTTCTTTTCAACCTTAGCCTGCATCGCGTTGTTATACTCCTGGATCCCAGGAATTTTATAGTGAATAGTGCCTTTATCTGGATAAATGGAAGCCATGCTCTAGCAGATGATAGCAGACGGACTATCCTTCTGTACGAACAAAGGCAACGCTTCGAATGAGCGAAGGGAGGAAGAGCAGGCGGAAAACCATATAGAGCTTCTTTCATGCGTAACTTTGCTCCAAACATAACAAGGACGTGGACGTTTTCGGAATTGATATGTGAACTGCAAAGCACCTGTGAACTCGTGTGTGCAAATCCTCGCAAGGAAGAAGTGCTGAATTCTATAACAAAAAAATATATATAAACACACGTGCATAAAAGAAGTTAAATATTTTAAAAAGAGATATCTGCATCTTGGAACTGTGCGAAGGGTGGAAATTCTTCCTTTCTGCATGTTCATATATGGAGTTCAATTTTTGAATTCAATTCCAGAAAATTAATTCAATTTGGTTCAAGTCAGGGAGCACCAAATGCTAAAAATTTACCGCATGAGATACAATGAAATCTGATCCTTTAAATTTTTGACTTTGTTTTGTTTACTTCTTCACGGGTTTGCAGAATTCTGCAGAATATTGCATCTGAGAAAAAGCATCTCTCCTACCTATCCCAAAGAATGTAAAGGACTCTCAAAAGAATTAGGAAAACTTTTACAATGTTTTAATTCAGAATGTTTTCTGTTATGATCGACCAAAAGCATAAGAGGTGTATAGCAGTTGTTAGAAGACCGGAAGAGTTTAGGAAATTCTGTGAAAAAGCTGCACAATCCACGTATACTGCTCATATTAGGGGAAGGAAACAGAAGTTGTATATTCGCAATTTTCTGTAGAAGATGAAAACGCAGCATTTCAGATTGCATCCAAGTTTTGGGATGGTGCCCATGCTGCAGACGTGTGTCACATATGCCCAAGTTTCGGTGATAGAGGAAGTATCGTTTTGAAGGGGAGAATTAGGACGTTTTGCACAAAGAATAAAATGTTGTTTGTTTAGTGTGATAGTTGAAGTTGATAATTTCATTAACCTATACTCAATAGCCTCAACGATTCGTTTGACCCCAAAAATTTATATTTTGAAAACGCCTTGGAAAGGATTAAAAATTATTAAAAAGAAGTCATCACTTCATCAGAGCCCATAGTTAACATAGGACGTATCCAAACTCGTATTTTATTGAGAGTTATTCCTATAGGTATTAATAAGAGTGGAAATATGTAATTTTCAGTACTTTTGGGTTTTTTCTACAGCGGTCAAAGCACTGTATAGAATAGAGTTTCTCGAATTGAATTCGACCTGCGGATTGTCAATCGGCGTTTGTACAATTTTAGCATTTCCTGAAGTTGAGGAATCAATGACATGAGAACTTCAGATATAAATAGTTAGATTTCCGATGACATTTAGAGCCATATTAGACCTGGTCTGGAAAACTTGTCTTGGGACTTCTTCAGTTCACATCGAAGATCCTGATGCTCTTTCCATGACGACTATCTTCAAATTCCAGCACTTATTCTATCAGGCATTCTCTGCGACTTTCTTTTTGGATTCCAGTCCAACATTCCTCGTGAAATCATCAATCGTGAATACAATACCCGGCTTTTGACAGCTTTCGCCATACTAAAATTGGGGTCAACTTGCTGTAAGATCCAACTGTTAGTGTCTTCATTGCTTCCGTAAACTAAAGTTGTTGCATTTGCATCACTCTTTTGTATTTGGTAGTATTTTAACTTTCTCCTGTAATCACAATATCTATAGAACTATGGAATGACATTGTACCCCAAACTACGGCAGAACCCAAATCAATATATTATCAATATAACATTTCTCCTCTTTTTTCAAACCATGAAATAACCCGAGTATCAGTCAAAACCATCCAAATTCAATTCTTTCTGATCGTATCATATCATTTGATGTCATTCCAATTTCCATTATATATGCGTACTTAGAAATTGCAACCAATCTTCCTTGTTGTCGAGATTTTAACACAGGTTTCTGTTTGAACTTCATGCGTTTCAACACTAGTGATGTCCTTAGTATACGTTTTATACGTTTTAATAATGCGATCATACCCATGAAATCTGCACAAAACAATGCTATCCAAATCAGATTTATGTTCACGCTGCAAGACTCACGTTACCAGTAGAAAATAGTGCAGCAAGGAAGCGTTAGCAGAGTTAGAAAGAATGAGAAATTATCAACCAAAGTAAATGAAGTGATGGCCTTTGAATTAAAACCAAATTGCACTAAAACCCAACATCTAGGGTACAACTTAATTGGTCTAAATCAATTATAGCTCCTTGTCTTGTTGATTTCCTTTTTAAACCTTTAAAAAGACAATTTGCTTTAGTAAATTTCTGATTTTACAAAACAATTTTAAAAGAGTCCATATCCAAAAGGTGAAATAATCATGAAATGGCAATATTCCAAAATGCTAGAACAGTTGGCAAGGAAGGCCTAAGCAGATAAAACTCGAGGTTCATATTTCCTATAAATACGTTATCACTGTTAAAGTTCTTCCTCGCAATATAAAGTTTAATGCCAATTCCGGTAACAGCATATCCTCTAATTCCTCTATATATGCACTATTTGGAGCTCCATAATTTATGTTAGTGTCAAGTTTTTTTTAAACAGCTCACGACATCTTAAAATCAAATAATCGCCATAAAAGGTCATGAACTTCAGGGTTCATACTTTAAAGAAGCCAGGATCGAATTTTCTCCAGACTCATGATTTGCTTGGCTTTGCATTTCTTGTCCTTAAGCTTTATGGTAAAAATCATTTGCATTTATGTACGGACAGCAGCAACACTCTCCACTACAGATGCAGTACAACAGATGCAGTAACAACGGGGAAAATAGACAAAATTGCCTCCTTTGTAGACGCCAGCCTTAAATAAGGAGAGCCCGTTCCAGCGTTGAAGAAAAAGGGCTTTTGAGTACACTTCTTTTTATATTTATGCCTTCTGCGGTACGGCACAAAAGGGTTGAATTCAGGATTTGTGGAAGGCAAAAGAATAGGTAGCGAATAACTGAAAGGACCAAAATACGGTAATGTGTAGGTGATTCTCAAAATAAAGATATATTTCCCGATGATACCTCTTTGAGTGTGGATGTGCATTTGCATAAGACGTGCCACAGCATGACTAAAATAAAGCTGGATTTACCGGCAGCTATGGCTTTCAGAAATTCGGTAAGTGCAATTCTGCATTGTTGGAAAACTGCTGAAAATGCTTGCCTAGCGAACGTTTGTTCGTATATTTCTACGGCTCAAAAATAGTTGTGGGCTCTTTGAGCGAACAACGAAACGTGTGCCAAAGAAGGATCCAACAACGTTGTGGTCTTATGGAGTCCATTTTGATGCCAGACAGATCTTGATTTGTTGCCAAGCTGCAAACATAATACGAATTCTTCCCTATTGAAAATAACATAAAGAGTACTCAGAAATCAATGCACTTCCCTTTGAAGTTTGTTGAAGTAAAGCTCTGCGTTTCACAATTGGAACTGAGCACAGAAATTCTTTCAGTGCTTGCTCAGCAGATATATCCCGAGTGTGCTTCAAAGTTTTCTAAAAATCCTTCCAGTAAATTTGGAGTCCTCACTAATTTATAAAATTGCATTATGATGGACTTTTAAATCTGTTCCCCTTTGATATCATAAAATCGAGGGATTGCAATCAAATTAAAGTTTGTCTGTTCCTCGATTATACATAAATCAGGACACAGATTTGTCAGATTTTAAAGAGGAACGAAAGTTTTCTGTGGATTTCAACAGGTAGTAATGATAGGATACGAATGGCTTTCTCATTGCATTTATTGATTTTTACGTCGCATTATTATCACATTTTTGGGTAAATGGAAGTAATATAGAAGATGTCTTTGGTAATGAAAGCTATATATATATATATACACGGTGATTTAGAGATCATTGGTGTGACTTTAACAAATGATTCAGAGGAACATATGATTCCTTTGCTTTGATACTGGCACAACTCCAAATAGATGCAGATTATGGTTTAGACTAAATTTCTTGCTTAATATATTTTCCTTGCTATCTACTGGTGAATTTAAATGAATACAAGATCGATATTCAAATATTAATCAATTCGAATTTTTATAAATATCTTTTGAGTTGTGCCTCTATCAAATTAAGGTAACGATACGTTAGACCCTGCGTCGTTTTCAATACTTCAATATTTTCACGTTCCTTAGGTACCTTAGTTTGCACTTATCTTAAGGACAATATTGTACCACTCACTTAAAAGGACACAATTTTACATGTATGGAAATATTATTCACATAATTCTTGGATCCAGGTGGTTTATAAAAACAGAGCAAAGAAGAACAATAGTTGACCTGACATCAAAGCTCAAATTGTTAACAAAAATGATAATAACAAAAAGCAGTTCATTTATTTAATTTGGTAATTCTGTTCATAATTAGCCATAAAAATAATTCATATGAAAACAAACGCTTTATGCAATTAACAATGTGTGCAATGTAAAAGTATTTAAACAGCATTCAGGTTTGAAAAAAAGTGCAATTTATTGCTTGAATAATGACTTGAAGTGTGCAGGTGTTTACAAACATTCAGTTTTTACCTTAATTTGAAGGAAAAACCATTTGAGAAAGACATTTGGAGTGTTAAATACTCCTTCTGTCATAAACGACTTCTACGACAGATACTGAAACAACCCTTGACGTTCGTAAAATTAAAGTAATCATTTTTGAATACGACAAATTCTGATTGTACAATTTCTCCTCACCTGCGTTAAGATTTTTGAGAAGTTTTTTGTCGGGCCGAAGCCAGACAATTAAGGTGAGCAATGGGCATTCTGCTTCAGCGTTTTTATACTGTGGTGTTCCTCAAGGATCAATACTTGATCCACTCTTATTCAGTCTATTTATAAACGACCTGTCCAATGTGGTGAAAAATTGTTCTGTTCACCTGTGATTTGCAGCACATCTATGAATGGTCACTTATTAATGGATTGTCGCTTAATCCTGGCAAGACTAAGTCGTTGTTTGTTTATAGTTCCAACATTGATAAAAAAAAAGATCTCCCCTCAATTGCGCTGAATAACATCAGTATCGAATATGTTGACTCTATAACAAACCTTGGGGTCCAGCTAAGCTCTAGATTTAGCTGCTGTAGTCACGTTATTGCGGTTCTGGGAAGTGTCTATGGAACCCTATGCCAATTGTGGATTAGTTCTGTTGATCTTAACACCCATCTACACATGAAACTGGCAAAAACAATTATTCTGCCTCACTTCTTGTATTGTACGACAGCTCTTGTTTTTACATAGAATCATTTATAAAAAATGCCTATCTTACTTATATGAAAAGTTGCAGTTTCTGCGATGATCAAGGCGATCACAACTGCTTATTCCGGGTTATGTGTCAAAGTTTAGAGAGCATTCTTATTTTGTTCAGGCAATTCGTAAATGGAACTCCCTATCGACTAATATTCAGCAGAGAATTTTGCAAAATGATTTCTAATGTTGTATTTTGAACTTGATGCACACTATAAAGCTTTTATTTAATTTAATATTTTACTTTTAAATTATGCTTGGTTTCTTGATTTACAGATTTTCTTTATTAATTTTGGGTTAGTCTCTTATTTAATTAATTTCCTTATAAACCTTCTTTTCAAAATATATTTCATAAATTTATATGTGTAGTCATTTTCAAATACTTGGTTCGAGTTTTAGATTAGATTACAATTACTGAGATTTAATTTGATTTTACACAGATTCCTTGTCTTTTGTACTTGATCCAAATAAATAATAAGAATATGAATATAAAGAAACACGTAGAGAATCAACAACATCTGAGATATATGCGACACCCATATTTCCCAAACTTTTTAGTTCGAGAAGATAACAAAGGAATTTGCATTTCTCCAAATTTTCGAGTTTATACATTCCACAGAGATGGAAGCCTTGTGCTTTACAAAGGTCGGCTTGGTTGGGTGCAATATATACCCCTAAAAAAGGTATACATATTTGGTATAAAATCGTATATGTTGTGTGAGTCAAAATCTGTATTAATCTGAAATTTGTACGTATATTGTATGAAAGTCAAAAGAATCCCTTAAAAAAATATCCGGCGAAAAAAAAAATAAACAAATGTCGGTGAGATCCCAATAAGAGGACCAACTTATTATATATGCCTGTTAACTTTCTGGTCTTTAATGAATCAACGTAGCTTTATAGAAAACATCACAAACGTTTGTGCTGTCCTGGTAAGCTGCTTAATTCCATCAAAGGCCGCCTGAAGCTACCAAGGAAAACTTTTGCCTTCCACTAGACAAGTTGAAAGTTCAAATATTCAACTACAGTTGTTGGATAAATTTTACGTTTTATGTGGGTAGGTCCATACAAATAGGAAATGTGATTTTCTGCCACTATGAGTATCAAAATGGGCTTCAAAGTTAATCCTTTGTTATCACACAGAGAATTATCCTTTTGTGGAAAGTACCTCGTCATTATGCTCCCTTATGAGAGCGAGGTGATAGGTGAGTTATAAGCACCACTCAGCACACACTTTAGGATTGAAAGTTGCTTAATTCCGCAAATAAATAAAAGTTTCCCTTTCACCTGGTGGCATTTACGACCTAAGCCAGTTTCGGTAACTTTTCCCAGGTACAAGGCTGCTCGTAACAAGCATTATCTAGGGAAGCCTTGTCGGTCTTTGATACGTGCGTGGAAAATATCTGAATCCATTGACATGAAAACAGATCCACTGACAGATAAACCTACTCCATGCCACTGCGGTTTGACCTTTATGTGCTACATTTGCTCCCATTAACTTTGCATGCATTGAAGAAATGTCATGTCTACTGTGCAGATAGCTATAAGTATAAATAGTCCGAAGTGGCAGGGCTTAAAGATTGACACTAGTTTACCACCGATAAATGTTATCCTTAACCAGGGAAATCAATTCGTTCATTTTGATGCCCGACTGATTAAATTTATTGCTCCGAGTGCTGCCCAAGCCAGCTTGGGCAGGATATCTGGCTGTTTTATCAGCTACAAAATTTCAGAATAATCTTATCAAGCAATTTGCGTGATATCAGAAAATTAAATTCGGTGCCAATGAAATTTGCGCAAGGACTTCTTTCATTTCGAGTCACTCATTTATGGGCCTGGGGAGAGCAGCGTCAGCTGCACGGAAAAAGCGAAAAAAGCTCAAGACTAAAAACCTGCACGCTAGTTCAGGGCGTTTAGAGCTTAAAACATTCTTAGCGCGCCATTGATCGTGTGCAGAGTCTATCTACCTGGCTGGGTGGCAAAATAAATTACATCAAAAACCTGTTAGATGCTACAGAGGTGGTTGGGGTGTGTGTATCTGCACGTTCGGACTCCATGCCAATGCCACCTAATGCATATATGATACTGTTGTCTGTTGTTGGCCGAAGGTTCGATTTAAACAGAATTTCCGTAATTTACGGCAAAAGCCCAGCAGGTGAATTTAGTGAGAACTTTGATTACCATTGAATGAACGAATTCAATGTACCCTACAATCGATTCTGTATAGTTCTTATTTATTGCAGGTTTTGCAATAAAATATGCTGAGAAAAAGTTTGAGAAATCCGGAAATTCTATAGAATCTTAAATTTCTCAAATGCATCTAAAAACCTTTAAACGCTATGTACAAACTTGAGTACCGCAGTGTCCTTTTTTAGATTTAGCTTCCTTTCAACAGCTTTTACCAACACTATATCAATGTCAATGAAAATAAAAATGTATCTTTTGCCTTTTAGTGTAATAATAATCTGGAGATTCGATTTTGCTTACGGCGTGATTTGAAGAATGGCAACGTTGTAATCGGAACGATGAGTCATTTTATTACTCTTCATGGAACATCTGACTTAGCCTATACTCTTTGTTCAAATATTCTGATAATCTCTTGTCAGTCTCCATAAAAATGAACTGCCTCGTTTAGGTACTTGCTGGAGTATAACGTAGGGCCTAAGAAGCTGAATGAAATATAAAAGACTAAAATTAATTCAATGTTATGATATTTTCCAACAACTATACCACAAAGTTTGGTAATTTCTGAAGATTTATTAATCTCTATAATAGCAAGAATTTAGTGATTAAAATATACAGCCTAGAATTGAGACTATATGGGAGTAGGTTTGGCGAGCGTACCTAAAAAGAAATCAATCTTTCATTTCCTTGTTATACAAGACAGCTCCAATATGGTGGTAATCACTGTGGACCTGATCTGTATACTATTAAGCCGTACTTGTACCTTTTAGATATAGATATAGACAAAATTAAGTTTTCTTACAGATTTATAGATTTTTTACATTCTCCTTATATAGTCTTGGAATATCAGTTATTGCCACGTGATTCTACTTTCAATATGTTCTTGTTTCTCTTATAGTGTTATCCGCCTATATTAGGAGATATTAGTTGAAAATAAGGTATGGATACATGTTATTCTAAGCCATCCAAGCCATTTAACCCTTCGACACATAATGAGCTAGATCTACGCTAAAAGATACTAGGATACCCGGGTATCCACATACAATTTGTACGAAAACTTGTATTAAGAATTAGCTGTAGAAATGTTCTTGGATATCCGGGTATCCTATTGTGTGTTGGAGGATTAACTGAACTGCAAAACAGGGGTGAATGTCAGATTAGGATTGAGCAGCATTTCTGCTATTGAAAATATTTTACTAATTCCCTCTTATTTATTTTGAGGATCATTTAGCTGAATATTGATGAAATTCTGCACTGCACTATTCGCATTATTTCCGAAATTTCATCTTCTTCCCAACGGCCAATACAAAGGGAGTAAATTAATTGTAAATCAAACAACTAATATTTGAATAATTAATTTCCTTATTAAAAGCAATCATTTAAGAGCACTTTGTAGAACAGATGACTTCAAAAATAAAATACTTGTGCCAAGAGAAAACAAATTTCACTTATATGCCGACAACGACACGAAATATTCATTTTGATTTACAGCTTAACACAGATTCGATTTTATACTACCCCCCGCCAGAGGGCTTTGTCATTAGTGTGCGATATGCGACAGCTTTATTTATTATTTATTGGTAAGAGCGGCTTCGCTCCTCATGAAACATTGTTTCAATTTCCCCCGGGTAGGAGACCTTTCGAGATTACACTGTGAAGTTGGGTGGAATCCAGAGAACCCTCATAATTGTGGCCGGATTTTCACCCAAAAGTAAATAATAAAAAATACACACTTAAGCTTAATTGCTATATAAAACATTTGCAGAGTTGGTAACTTTTGTTTCAAAATTGATGTTTTTACGATGGAAATTTAATCGTATTGGAACGGTGGAGATTAAGGAAGAAGTTGCAGTGTAGAATGAATTTGCTTAGAAATATTTGTATAGAAGAAAAATTTATAAGAATAAGATTGCTTCCTTTCCCAGTTGACAATTTTTTTTTCTTACGGAAAGGAATTATTTATTTTGGGACCACTTTTTCCTGAAAACGGGTCTTACACTAAGTTAAAAAAATTAACTAAATAAAAAAATTAGTGGCAGGCTGGTATTCGTAGATACAGTTGTAAAATTCGGACATGGCAAGGATTAACCACCCAAAATCACACTGAAATCGCAGTAGCAGAAATGGCGCCAAATTTAAATTTTCATTCCGTGTCAGAACACCCTTTACAATTTAAAATAATAAAGATACATTTTCCTGACGCTTGATTTTTCGAACTGAATCCCAATATTGAGCCGTCAGCGAAATCAGGGCACAGTTCTTTTACAATGCACTACAAATTTTTGGCTAAGTGTTGGCTGAGCTATTCTCATATCAAAATCCTTTTGCGGTTCCGCGCTGATATCCGCCTTCAACAAAAAATCGTAAGAATGCTGATAGTTTGTATTCCAGTGAAACAAAAGTTGATCGTACACTAGTTATAATTTCTCCCTCTAATTCATCAAAGACGTACACGAAGGCTAACTTGTTAAGCCTAACGATTAATACAAAATAGTATTATATTAAATGGATGATAAAAAATAATTTACTGGTTATTCGGAACATGCATAAAATTTTCAGCGTTATTCCTAATTAATCTTCGTTTTATTCTTGGTGGTATTTCTTCATCTTCCCTTAAATTAAAAAAAAGTGCAACACTATCCATATCCTTTATTTCACTCAACGATTTATTTCTCTTTGAAACTTATTTCTGCACAACTTTCGTAATTTATTCACTTAACCTCACTTCTATCAGCTGTTAATATATCAATTAAACAAATGTTTGCAAGTCAAAATTTCATTTTCGAAAATTAATCTCTCACCTGCACATTATGATGCAATATTCATAATGTGGAGTGAAAACGAAACGCTTTAGCGACAGGAATCTCAAATCCGCCAGATTCAACAATAAGGGCCAATAATTTAAATAATTATCACATTTTGTAGCTACGTCCCTTCTATTTTATTTCTTCTATTAATCTACTCCTAATTTATATAGAAACAATCAATAGTATTTGTATATGCACTCAAGCATATTAAATACATTTTACAAAATCCACCTGTAAGCTTTTTCCAATTACACAAGTTATAAGAAACTTTGCCATTTCGAAACTTACAAAGCCCTGGTTCGATTGTAATAATTTACAGCACGAACAAAAGCAAATTCGATTCAAATAGTATACTACGTACAAAATGCAGTATTGCACAATTTAACCTATGTATATAATTCCACAAATAAAAGCAATAGACATCAATAAAATTGTACTGTACAAATGTATTTGTTCGACTGGACCCTGGAGAATTTCTCACATAAATCAAATATTCCAATAACAATCCGTGCAGCATTATCTAAGGTGACCTCAACTGTTCTATATCTCAGAGGAAATCATGCATTACCTTAAACTTTAGATTTCATGTTGGAATGACTGTTAGGGAAAACTTTTTGTGACATATTGAAATTGCTTTAAAAGTTAATCGATATTTGTGCGCCTTTCGTTTCTTATATATAATAACATATTAAATCAATGCATTGTAATGACTTATCGCATCTATTTAATATTTATGAAACGTATGAAATGCGGGTGAGATACCAGATTGAATTCTATTTGCGCAGGAATTGAAAACACTCATAGAGTTAATCAGGAGCAAATAAGAATCGATTGTGACAAGAGAATTAATTGGTAAATGATGTACGAAAAAATTTATTTTATAAGCAAAAATTCGAGGAGACAAGTATCTAGTACTAGTACTCTAGTATGACATATGTATGACGAGCCTAAGAGCGCAATTTAGTTGCCAAGGAACCAATCAGCTCGAAAGCTTGTTGGAAGCAGCCGACAATGTCCAGGAACCCATCTCATTCTTACATATCTACTTTGCAAGTTAAACAAAAGCTCCAAAAATAGGGGCTCCATAAAAGAACCAAGCTTACAAAGCCAAACTTACCAAAATCCATATAAGTGATCACCGACGGATTGTTTTCGACATATTCGGGAATAGTTATTTAAAAAACCACCCGGTATATAATTGTGTAACTATAATTATGGGAATATCCTACATTATACTTCGGTTTCCATTTGGGCTGTACCAACTGTAGTTACTAACTTTTCCGCTCGCTGATGTTGCTGCGACTAGCAAGAAGGAGTGTTGGGACTATAAGTTTGAAAGGGGCCATGCAGTTTTGAAAGGCTCGCGAAC
>QYTT01094595.1:31374-41610 GCA_006980735.1 Dasypogon diadema
TTCAATAACGCTTCGAAATGGACCGAAGTGTCCCAAGAATGTGTTCATTGACGGCTGCCAGATTTAGTCTCGGTCAGTCTCGGTCAACTTTTCCTGCCCAAGCTCTAGACTTAAGGCAAACTCAGGAGAAGTGTCATTCGTGGAAGTGACAGCCCAAGTTGTCCAGATGCGCTTGGTCGGCTTTGACAGTTTTCCTGAGATTGAACGAAGTTTTCTCGGTTAATCTGGGGCAGTGTCTCATTAAACAGACCTAATTATGGGAATATCCTACATTATACTTCGGTTTCCATTTGGGCTGTACCAACTGTAGTTACTAACTTTTCCGTTCGCTGATGTTGCTGCGACTAGCAAGAAGGAGTGTTGGGACTATAAGTTTGAAAGGGGCCATGCAGTTTTGAAAGGCTCGCGAACCCGGACGTTCTCACCGCACTCACAACCTTCTTCATTTTTGCGGAAAAAGAAAATAGCATTCTCCAACTTACTTGACTTAAAATTAATTATAACAAGAAAGGCGATATGCAAAAAAATTTTTATTAGATTAAATAGTAACCCTTAAGGCAATGCACAATTAAACGAAAAGAAAACACTTTTTGTTTGCAAAAGAACTTAACTAAAAAAACGATGAAAGGAGTAACACTTATCTTTGAGTCTTACGACACCGGATCGTGATTTTAGACATTCCGCATTCTGGCTGGGTGTCCTTTTGAATCTGAATGCTGGGTCGGGGATGGTTGCGCTCAATATCTCGAAGATTTTTGACAGGGTCTAGCGTCTAACAATAAGTAACAACAAGACCTTGATATGAAACGTGAAAACAAGAACTCTTCATAGCAAGTGAACCAGAAGACTAAATTTCCTATTACGAGCTTCTTTAACGTTTATTGAAGCTTTCTTGTATAACACTGATTCCCTGGAAGTATTTACACTCAATGATGAGATAATATTATACCTCAATATTACAAGTATCTTCTGTCTTTCCGACGTCGTGAATATAAATTAGTACCTATTATTAAATAAAATAGATAAATGGAGTTGTGTATTTCGGTATACTTTGCTCTGGGTAGCATAAAATACGATTTGCTGGTTTGTGTTTCATAATTCATGGGAATTTCCAAAATATTAAATGTTGAGGTATATTGATATCAGCATACCTAATTTCTATGGACTCATACGGCGCTATTGTGTGAATATATGGGAAGCAATTAATAACCAACCCAACCGTAGGAAGCTTCATCTCCAAAATGCGGTAACAATTCAACAGCATGAGTGAGCACAAGTACGCTTTATTAATTTTCCTGTTAATGAAAGTTATGCACAAGTATTCTGCATGCATCCGAACCGAATACGTTACAATTGTCAACATTATGGTTAACCAGAAGGTGATTTTGTCCCCGCAACAATCATAACATTCCGGCAGAATTGTGTAGGAACTATAGAAGTACAGTGGAGTGGCCATTACATCGGCAACGACGCTGAAATTCTATCGCACCACAGTCGTACCAGCGAGTAATACTAACCCAACATTTTGACAAATGTCAGGCTAGTATACTTCCCAAACACTGGAGGAAAATTGCATTTTGGTCTGCAGTTACCATTGTAATAGTAGAAATGGCCACACAATAGCGGTGTCATAACTCAAGGTCCAAATTATATTCAGGTTGCTGAGCGGAAGTATGATTCAGGACTGTACCTTACACAGGTATTTCATGTGGGGGAAGAAGATCATCTTTCTGGTTCTATTTTGTATACTTGCTACGTGTCGTCCTAGTTTCCGAAATATGGTCCCCAATTACCCCATATCTGTGCCAGTGATGTGGATATTAAAGACTATCTGTCTGCTTTTCTCAAAGGAACTCAAGATTTTGAGAAGTATCAACAAATTTAGGACACTGGATGCAAATTCTGGAAACAAAGATGTATTTATTGTTTGAACATGTACTTCAGGCTACAGGTGGCACCGATTTGTAGTCTACTTGAAGGTACAATCAAAAGACTGTATTCATTCGCAAAATTCCCACAATGCATGACTGAGACAATATTGATAGGGTTTTAATTAGACATAAACATTGGTTATTGGATTCCAGAGGAGCACTGGACGTGACATGAAGAAATTCTTATATCTCTCAGGACAGTACTAAAATACTTTATTCTTTGCTAAGGAGTGAAAAGTGGTTGAGGTGTAAATGCACGTTGCTACGTTCTTGCGCTGTTAAAAATTTGTTTGATTGGTTTGATGATTATTTTGGGAAATAAGTGACTGTTCCCTTATAACATGTTAAACGAATTTATTTGGATTCACTAAAATAATCGACAAACTGAGACAAGCAGGGTGTAAGAAAAATTGTGGACTGACCAATCGCAGGCAGTACTTATCACTAAAAGTAAGGAAAAAATTTATATAAAAGCGCCTTATATTGATTAGCAAGAAATTTTGCTGAATATTGTACGAGACTTAAGAGAATTACTATTACACTAACAATAGTAGACAGACAGATATTTCAAGGAAAGTACAGGTAAAAATAAGAAGAAAAAATTAAATGCATATACAGATGAAGATGAATCGTTTCAATAATGCATTAAGAAGAAAATCGCCAAAGCAAATGTTTAAAGGACTTCATAGAATGCACGTGCTTCATCGAGGCAAGAAGAATATTCCACGCACGTATAACTTAAAACAAAGCAAGAACCAACTAAGATCGTATGATTACAGCGATCTGTAACTGCGAAGGAAGCTAACAAATTCGTATAAATATGATGGATTGCGAGTACGATAGAATCGTTGTAGGCTACTTCGAACTTGCCCTTACAAAGTAAGCCAAGACAAAGACAAAGCGCTTCACACTTTTTGAATTTATCATTGAACATAAAAGAAGTGATAAGTTTACTAATAACTACGTGGCATATCTATCATCAATCAAGTATTGAATAAAAAAAATACATCTTTGCGTTTACTCTACAATGAAGTTAAAATATTGGCAAGGGTAACATGCATATATTGTAGTTAATAAAAGTTTATTTAATTTAATTATTTTTTAATTTTTAGTGCGTGATAAAAGCGTGTTTTCGTTTTTTTAAACTTAATTTTATTTTACACTTTTTAGTCTTAAGATAACTTTAACATGTTTATTACTGATTCAGAATACATTTAAAGTTTACTTAGTTAGCATTTTTAACAGTTTCGTTTCTCGGGCATTTCATTGGATCTATACTGCCTCATGAACAGATTTGACTGTATTTTTTTCTGTCTGTCTCACTCAATTTCGCTTTTTTTTCTTTGCACTTTTATTTTTCCTTTTCTAATCATCGTTTTCTTTGCGTTGCTGTTTCCAATAGTTTACGTTTTTTTGTTTTGTTTGTTGTATTCATTTTATTCCCACGAGTAGCGGACAATTCAACGGTCGACCCCCCAGTGGACCGAGTAAGACGGCAAGGCTAACTACAACAGGGTTGCGCCCGGTGCCCTGAGGTAACGCTTGCGATATGACAATTTTTACCACCCTCTAAGAAAGCTGATACCACTGGGACATAAATGAAGTAGCTTATTTACATTGTCGTATATAAAGTATAGTCCTCCTTCATTTGAGACCCTAGATGCACGGCTACCTCCTCTAGTTTCCGAGATATTTGCCTTTCAATTACGTTTTTGAACACATTTTACAATGCAATATTCACATTTGATACCAAACATACGAAGAGTTATCTCGAAAACGAAAGGAGGTAGGTGAATGCGTGTGCCTTTTCAAACGAAAGCAAAACTTATGGGGATTACAAATTATTCAAAAAAGTGCATGTTAATTACGGCTTTTTCGATAAATTTGCATACTGATGTGAAAAAAGGGTAAAACAAACCACAATTTTGATATTACAAATTTGTGGTCCCAAAATGTAGAGGGGTAGGAAAAACCACTCTCTCTATGTTCTCTACTACATGACACTAGAGTCGTACACATATATATTTAGTATTAGTTTAACTTAGAAAATGACCAAAATACCTTCAAGTGCCGTTATCTCGGCAGTCGAAGACTGCCCCAAACCTGTATGACTTAGAGAAAAACTCTCACAGAAATATATTCAAGATGTACAATCTGGGATGTTGAGGCAACGAAAAGCTTCGGCTAAATATAAAATCCCTATTACAAGTTTAAGAATAGACTTAATGGTAAATACCTTAAAAATGTGGAGAACCAAAATATTTCCAGATGAAAAGGAAAATTCTTTTGCCGCTCATCTTATAAAGCTGTCGGAATTTGGTTTTACAGTCGGAGAAGTTTACTTCAGAAAGATTATTAAATATTTTTAAATTTGTACCGTAAGAGAATACGTATAACGATAATAACCCTGGAACAGATTGAGTTAAATGATTTCTAAGAGATAAGCTGTCGGGTTTGCTTAATATTTTAATAAATTTCTATCCTGTGGTAGGATGAATATCCTTCCTTAATATATAAGTAGTGACTATTTTGCGTCTGGGCAGAATTTGCAACTTTAGGATAACGTCGACATCGGTAATGTTCTATGATAACTTCTATCACCTTACATCGTATTTAAAGCTAATCAGACTTTGTCGACTCGGATAGAGAAAGGTCCAGAAAGCATTTCTAATAATAGTAACATCAAACCAAAAGTAGATGACTTGATTCACCTCTTTCTAAAGATTAATTCATTATTTTGTTTTTATCAGTTATGCCTTGTATGGAATTCCGTGTCTTGAGGTTGTTGCACAACCCCTTTTGCGCCTATAAGATAGACTCAGGAGAAACGAGAGGAGGTCGTTTTCAGTGCCCAAAATGGCGTAAAACGCAGATTTTCTAAATCAAGAGTTCAAAAATACACTCACCACACAGGACAAAAAAGTTGCTATTTAGAAAGTTTTCTAAGTCAGGAGTTCGAAAATATGGTCATTTTTCGCCCCCAGGACGAGTAAGCTCCTTTTTAGAACCAAAAAGAATGAAAAGGAAGTTGAAAATGACTATTTTCGACTTGGAAAACGTGCTTTCTTTTACTAGCACCTCTTTCGCAACTTTTTGGTCCTGAAAAGTGGCTTCCTTCTTTTAGATACGATAAAGGACCAATTCTATACATTTCACATACATATTTTCATTTTCAAAATTATCTCTTCGTAATAAATTTGCTCATAATTATAAAGGTTCTTTGAAATTTTCCATACCAATAGATATTTTGTGATCACGAAATATTAAGGTTCCAGAGGAATATATATTTCCATCCATATATTCCATCAACCTTTTGAAAGCTTGTTATTACCGTGCTCAGTGGATACCCTATCATGCTATAGCACTTTTGGTTTGAACAGCTGCAAGTATAATTCCAAATTTCTGAAAAGATGGGAATCTGTTGAAGAGATATCCGCAGAATAGGAAGTATTTTTGGCCTAACTCTTAAAATTTCTATATATTAATTTGTGCGGTGTAGGAATTGTGGTACATACGGTCTACGGAACAAAAACTTTAAAGGTCAAAAGATTCTCCTGATTAAAGAAAAGAGATTCTCTTGGTTGAAGGAGTTATGCCCTCTAAAAGCTACCATACAATAACCATAAACTCCTGCTGGTTACGAGTGTTACGACCTAATTTTAATTCATACAAGAGAGAAAAGGATGAATTTGCACAGTAGTCAACATATTTAAGAAAGCTCGTTTAGAAAAATTATATTCAAAATTCATTAAGAAGCACCTTTTTAGAATGCATAACAAAATATATTTTGCGAAGACACCAAACAATACGATCAAAGAACAGCAACCGCACAGCTTAAGCGCAAGGACATTAGGGAAGATGAGATTGGTAAATTTTAACCTGACAAATGTTGCACAAAGTGAGCCAGAATTTTTAGCATGAAATTACTGTGGAACAACCCAGTGGCTTCACAAGTACAATTCTCGTCAGTAAAATTACCGCAACCGCTGGTATCTAAATATATCGCCGCGCCCTGCGCCAACAGAGGAGAAAATCTGCAGAAGTGCGCCTCAGCCCACTCGACTACCGGCGTAGTGTTATTAATTGCACAGCATTAATATTCTCTGAATAAATCACAAGAATTCCTTCAACTCTATTTTGAATTTTAGAGAATCTTCAACGAAGGAAGCCTTTTTTGTTCTACCATCTTTGTACTTCCTTCGCTATTGAGTAACTTAATTTCATAAAGCCACATCTCTCTTCTTGCCTTAATATACTTGAAAATGCATACTGACTCAGATTACCGTTAAGTCTCAGTGCTGTGTACGATTATTTGTTAATTAAGGTAAGTTTCTTACATTTCCATTGTTTGCTAGAAGCTTTGCTCTTAATTACTTTCTTCTGTCAATACATGTGTATGCATTCCTGGGCCTTAACATTGCAAATGAAATTTCCGCCTGTGTCATACTACAGATAAAGGAATTGGTTAATTGAGGTTTCATTCACCTCCATAAGTTTTAACGGTTCCATTTATTGCTTTTCACCAGACCTCCTAAATAAAAAAGGCCTTGGTCTCATTTACTTTATTCGAGGGTTGATGTCTCTAAAATTCAAATGTATATCGCAATTATTAACCCTTTTACTACCTGTGAGCCAATATATTGGCTTTTTTTATAGGCTTATCTGTTATACGAGTAGTATGGGGGTTAACAACTAAAGATAATTGGATACCAAGAGGGAATTCCCATTATGAAATCTTGAAAAACTGAAGAAGAGAGTTTCCGAACTATGAGCATATCCTTATAATTCCCGGGTTAACTTAACCTTCGGAGTGCTTTTATTCCTTTAACCACTTCCATTTTCTCGAGGTTGCAATCTCAGATCTTAGTTTTTTTCCGTATCATCCAATCGTCGTGAACGATTTTTTCTTCGCTACCCTGTAACTTCGGTATTTCTCTAAGGCCGGAATTACATATGTCAAGTCAAGTACTTTCAAGTCTAGTGGATACTGAAATTGAAGACTGTGGAATCTATTCTACTACTTGACTCCACTTCATTTTTGGATTTCTACGAGGTGAGGAGACGTCAAAGGGGTCTACTTGAAATTACTTGACTTGATATGTGGAATCTAGGCATAAGAGTCAGAGTTCCTCAGTGATAATAATTCGGAAAGTACGTCCAAGTAATGATAAGAAATACCAAAATATCATGAAAACCACAATGAGGTCGGTGTTGGGGTATTTTAAGGAAATCCCAATTTCTTAAAGATCGAGGCGGAATCTTTACATTAAAAGAAGATAACTAAACCATGGGTTCTATATCACTTTGTAGACAATCAAAAACAAAAGAAGTTTTGGATTTATTGCGCCTAAACTCTACAAAGTCAATTTTAAAATTTGCTTTGGGCGTTTGTAATATAACCCTAATACCAGTGTTCCCTCCTTACCTCGGTTCTTAACTTCTTAGTAAGCGTTGAAAGCTCAGTGTGATCTAATGATCTAAACTTCCACCTCTAGATAATATTTTCTCTATGCCAGAGGTATTGTAAATATTGTTAGACAGAGATGGATAGACATATACGGTACACGTTAGCTGCGATATGGGAAGAATAAGCGCAGCCATTTAACAAACAAATATTGAAATCAGAGGTTGTCCAAGTTATGTTTTTCTAAGATCAGTAAAGATACAACCAACCTGTCTATCAGTTTCAATTGCAGCTATACAGACGTTGGAAATTAGTCGTAATTGATTGTATATAGAAAATAAATAAATAGCACAAAACAGAATGAGAAGAGAAGCAGAAACACCATCAGAACGACACGAAAAACTATCACACAAGCTACTAATGCGTTGAACGCATCTGATCAAAAATAAGTTTCCTAATTTCCAACGAGGTAGGAGGAAACTTCGTCAAGTAAATAGAATTCTTAACACTAACACCACAGTTATTAACCACAGGAGTAGTCTTCAAAAAGTTACCAAATAGATTCGCAAAAGTCGCTGGATAACTACTTTTGATATTTCACAGTTCAACGAAGAAGAGTAACCTTCAGTTTCTCGTCTAGAATTAATAAATCTGCAAAACTGATTCTGCTAACTCCTTCCATCCTATTAATATAACTATTATATATGAGGATTGAAGGCCTCAGAAAAATTGATCATGCAATACTTCATAAAAATGGAAATCGGTGTCACTCTCGCTCGATGATAGGCAACATCTCTTCCAAATTTTACTTTTTAAGCTTTCAAGTTATTTAAAAAAATTATGAGGCCAACGAAGATTGCAAAAAGAAAAAGGAACACATTAAAAAAGGCAAGCAAACAAATTGTCGTAAAATGCAGTAACAGCCCAGTCGCGAGAAACATTACGTGACGCATCGTTATCATTTTCATCTGATATTTAGAAAAGGCTAACATTGTGTCAATGGTTAGTTCAGAAAAATGAGAAGGATGCTGGATTCTTCTCAAGGATCCTTTGGACTGATATTAATATGCACCTTGGGCACAGAAGAATTCTATCATTATATTAATAGCTATCAGGAAATGTTTAAAGTAAACGTCTGGTGTGGTATTATAAATAATACTGTGTTGGGACCTTTCGTCTTGCCTGTTTTAAACGGAACACGTTATTTGGAATTTCTTTGAACTGACGAGAAATTAATGCTCTCTCTTCGATCTTCCTCATTTCTCTGTCGAGGTCCGAAATTATTCGCATGATATTTATGGTTCCCACTGGATTGGACGTGGAGGACCAATTTCGTGACCACCCAGATATCTTGATCTCAATCCTATGGACTTTTATTCCGGGGCCCACTTGAAAGGTCTAGTCTACTCCCGAGCAACTGATTCCAGGGACCAATTGAAAAAATAACTTCATCCTGTGCGAGGGTAAACACCAATACAAATTTTAATACCATTATCCAAAGGTCCCGGATCTCACGGACGAGAATCTACATTCCTTAGAAAATTTTCAATTTAAAAAATAAAGAAATAATTTTAGAGGTAGCGGTCTCAAACATTGATCAGGACACCCCATCAAATCGATTGAAATATGTATGTTGAAACACGCCCCTCCGTACCACTCTCTATACTTAGACGACGAGTGTGCATGGGGCACATTCAGCAAAACGATTTCTTTTCTGAAAGCCAAAGAAACATGAACTCATTTTATGAAACACAGAAACGCTTTCGTATTTTATGACTAAATTGTCGTAGTTTCAAATTCATTCAAAAAATTATAACCTAGAAATTATAAATTAAGAAGTGTTACTTCTCTGGCCAACACTTCAAGTTCAGAACTTAAATAATTTTCTCCACGTTTCGAAGTCATTTTAATTAAGAAATGTACTGGTAAAACTGATTCTCCACTTTACTCCTCTGGAGTAATAACAGCACCATCCCTGAACTCTTAGTTGCATCAGTTTGCAATTCATTAGGGGGCGGACACTCTCATTGTAAATATTTAATACTGGTCCATTACACAAATGCATTTTCAATTCATCGAAGGCTCTTTTCTGTTCAGCATCAAATAAAAGTTGTGTCCGTTTTCAATAGGGCTACTTTTAATTTGTGAACTTCTCTGGTGTTAGTTTTAATGAATTGAGACCAATGTGTCAAATATTGTGGTCGAAAAAATAAAATATGAATTATTACTCCTCACGTGACAGCATTTTCTCAACACCCTCAAAAATTTATCTGAGCCACTACAAAATATATTTCATTTTAAACCATTTAATGGAGAGATAATATGATAATTTCCTCAAAAATTTGTTAAATTTCAACCGACGATTTGAATTCTTGAGAATTACCTTATTTAAGAAGTATCTTTATTGCTTAGAATCTTGAAATTATTTTCGCACAGAACTGAGATACCCTCAGGAAAAATCCACATTTTGTGGTAAAAAATTGCCAGACATTACTGAGCATTAGATTTCCTTACAAAGTATCCTCTTCAATTGGAAGTAATTTTGTGAGCTTTCAGGAAATTCCAAGAGGATACATCTATTCCCTGGCAGTGAGGACTAAACACAATTTCATAACAAGTGATAAATTGAAGTTGATGCAATTTTGGCTCTGGAATTTAATTAATAATTCCTTAGCACTCTAAGGCATGATAATCTGCTAAAGCTAATCCTGTGGTGTTAATGAAACTCTGTTTTCTTGACTGATACCTTGATTTCTTTGCATAATACAGCAATATTCATCATTTCAAAGTATCAGAAAAGTTTAAAGAGCTCATTTTGTGTTGAAAATATCTTGAGCTTTTCTTTAATGATCCGAAAATATGTGGCAGAAGAAGAAATCTAAGTGGAATTGAACCCACAGG
>QYTT01094600.1:0-10240 GCA_006980735.1 Dasypogon diadema
GAAAGAGTCTACTGTTGTTGTAAATTAATCATATCTGTCGAGATTAGTATCCGCATTTTTTGATCATGCGATTTTAGTTTTGCCTTTTTAGATTTTTTTTTTGTACATATCAGCTAGAAATTAGGAGTTTAATTTTATTAATTTCGTGACATAATTTATTGAGATTTATTAATCAGAAAGTGCTTAGTATGAACACATGGCTTTTTTCAGCAGTATTTATTACCTATTTCCTTTCCTGATATCATTTGAACAAGTGACAGAAGAAATTGTGCCAGCTTTGATGGAAGGCATAAATAAAAAATAAAATTATTTTTTTTATTTAGATAAAAAAAGAGTATAGTAACAATAAAATAATTCATAAACATAAACTTTCTATTTAACACTTTCACCGCAATAATTAGCATAAAAGCCTTTATGAGAGAATTGCACGTTAAAATGCATTTGGCGTGAGAGAATTTTTAAGCGTCACCCGTATATGGGTGACATGGCAGTCAAAGTGTTAAATGACGAGTCCAGCTCGTAGTAAGTTTTCTTTATCCAGCAGCTCGTTTCTGTAACTATAAAATAGAGAAGATTCCCACTCAAATTTTCTACTGCTGTGTTTCTATATGAAATTGTATTACATTTCTTCTCACTCCATACCGCGATGTTTTTCTCAGCTAGTAAATATAGAAACGAATAAACGAATAAGTAGTAGAGTTGGAAATGGTGAATTTATTTGACGTCATCGAACAGAGGATTTTTTTAATTGAAATTACAGAAACGAGCTTGCAGTTCGGCAATTATGAGCGACACTCGTCAAGAATATTAAATGTAATTGTAATGATTTCCACGTATGAAAATCATTGATATAGAGGAAGACATTAGATATGGTATATAACATCGATCGAATTACATAACCACTGGCATGACGTATTGAAACTACGAATTTCAGCTCTGATAATATTAACTGTATTCCTCTCATCAGCGCACAATTTTCCTATTATTATAAAAAAGCTCTTTCTACATACTTTTTGTAGTTTTTGCTAAAGGTGAGAATATCAGGAGATTTTATGTACTGAACAGAAGGCCAGATTAGTTGAAAAATCAGCAGTCTCCTGATAAATAGCATACCTACTAACGAGGTATATAAGCACGGATTTTCCTATTATAAAACATTCCTAAAAAGTAGTTGAATGTTTTTACCCAAGGCAAGCTCATGGCATGGCCCTCAAAGTTTTGACTCCCGCATGGCCGCATAGTTACTTTTCTTAGAATTTTTCCACGGCGTGGTAAGTTTGGTATCACACCTTATGTGGTAGCACAAAATTTAGAAAAAAAAAATTGTTCAGCTTTTTTTTTCTAGTACAATTCCAAGAAAAAGGTCTTACCTTATTTTAGATTGAAAGAAAGAAAAATATCGTCATCTGAACCTCTGAGATTTTCTGGGGATTGCTAATTTTTACAGAACAAAATTGAAAGAAATTCTGAGAAAACTCTTAAAACCCAGCTAGTTGAATTCAATTTCATCTTGTCAAGCTAAGTTAATTCTAAGGAAATTGTAAAGTAGTTTTCTGTGTAGCTATGAAAATATTTTGCTCTATCGTCTCCGGAGGTAAACTTTCCATTGAATTGTGATTTTTTAGTTATGTAGGTACTGATTTTGTTTCTGTCAATCTAATTATTGATGCGAGAGATTATTAACCAATGGTTACGTTAATTTAACATCAAATTTAGTTTTTTTCTCATAGGAAATTAAGTATATTTGCTATTTGCTATTCTGCTAATATTACTGTAGCAACGAACATCTGAACATGTTGACAAAATTATTCTAAATGGATAAACACATCGAAAAGACTAAATTTATTTCCACTTACAAAAAATATATGCGGGGGCCGGGCGTTGACTTGTTTGATAATGCAGTACAAAACTAAACAATAAATATTTGTAGAAATAAATGATGGTGTCCATAGTAGACTTCTGTGCTGAATGCATGGAAACTACGCAGGCTTGCATATAACAAGAAACCTATTTTCTAGTCCCAATTTTAAAAACATATCTGATAATATTGTCTAAATAATCATTTATTTACGTAACTCTTTTAGTGCCGAACAACAATATATTATCGTTGAGTACACTTGCGAAAAGTGCCAACGACCATATATCGTTGTGCCCCTGAATCAGTAAGCGCTTAGAGTGCAAAAGTAGTATTTCAGAACTTATTTATATTGTGGTAAGTGGCTGTATGAAATATAACAACTAAATAATGCAAATTTACAGAGATGATACATTCGGTTATCCCCTGTACGCATATAAAAAGGCGGATATCTCGGGAACTAGACAAAATATCCGTACATGTTTGGTCTCAAATGAAAGGAGGAAATGACCTCTACACGATACTGCAATAAACTTGTAGTAGTTATAGGGCGAGAAGCGAAGTAATATGACTAAGGGTCTCAGTCTAGTGCCCAGCAGCCCAGCTACAATAGGAAGATGTGTTGGTCGGTGGTCCGAATTCATTCGTTGACGCTGGGCGTGCAAATGGGATTTCAACTCTCTCCCAAAACAAAACTATCAAGCAGATAACCAAGTCTAAGCGTGTAATTAACTAATTCGACGGAAATAAAATTTCCTAAATCGTTTTTGATGTTGTTAAAGAAAATGAACGATATCATCTTCACTTCTTGCACATTTATTTGTAGCAGTGAGTGAAATTCACAAATTGAAAAGCTCAACTTGAAATGTAAAGAAAAAGGCGCTCATCACTGGCTACTATCCAAACGTTTGAATCATTTTAACATGAAATCATGAAAGAAAGCTTCTTATCGTAGAAAAATTAAAATATTTACTCACAATTACCACACCTTAGCTTTTCGCTTTGGGCCAAACAAATTCTTTGTAAATTTTCTGGAATAACAGTCGAAACCTAAAGCTGAACATAAATCCAAAATGTATTAAAAAAATTTCCGCCCTTAATTTTCACACTCATGATTTTTACTAATAATTTTTTCTTTTCTTTTCCAGGTAAGATCTTCAAATTCAATTATGTACTGGTAAGCATTAAATCATTATACGGGTAAGTGTTTTAATTATCCCGATATATGAGGAAAGGGATACTCAAGAGTTGTACATTAGATGTCTTTTCTAAGTTACTTCGCCAAGGACGATTTTTATTATTGTAACAAGAAAAAATCTAAAATTTCTAATGCCAAATTCATAAAAGCTCCAGAGTCATGGCAAGGCAAAAAGTTTTGGAGAATTTTATCAGTACTGATGACTTTGTTTACCGCAACAATTTCCAATTCTCGGCGACCTCATTAAAAATCCAACCGTTTTGGAGCAGCTAAAATTGGCAAATTGCGAAACGTGCAATTAATTACATCCATCCTTGCCAGCTTCCCCGTTGCTATCTGGATATCATAATATTCCGCAATTTCAGGCTGACTGAACAGAAAAAAAACCTCCTCGCTTAACACACGCTCTGTGCCCAAAAACTTTGAAACCAATTTATGATTAAGACCAGGGTTGAGTGTGACCCAGAAACCGGAGTACTGTTTACTTCTGCTGATTTGAACGGCCTCTTAACCGCATAAATAATTCACCCGAATTAGATAGTGACGGATCTGCGGCCGGCGTTTATCGGCAGCCAGCAATTTTATCCAGTGCGGTGGTTTTTATTAGATTAGACCAAGTGGTAATTTCGGTCAACATTATTCAAGGGGTGGTATTTGTGGAAAGTAGGTCTATGATTTTTATGTTTTTGTTGTACTTGAAGATAAAATTGGATGTTTTAGTAAAATCTATATGATCTCGTATGATTAAGAAAAGCATCAATTTCACATCCGTTTTGCCAGGTAGTGCCCTGTGAATTTCTGAACAAGCGTAACTTGATCCGATTCGTCCTATCTGTTGCTCACTAGAATGCGTTGACCGCAAACTTGTGAAAGGAGATTTCCGGTGAAATGTAAACTCATATGTTGTACGAAGTTTTTTTTTACGGATAACAGGTGAAGCATATGTTGTTTTTCTTTTCTTTTTAACTTATATTGCCACGTTTTTACTAAAATTCAAAAATACACTTGATACTCACAACACAAGCGCAACACTCACACCATATTCGTACATTGCTCTGAACTTTTACTAGACGCATTATTCCCAATAACGTTCTTAACTATTTCTAGATAAAAATATGTTGTCTAGTTAGCCCATTTTTAGCTTCCCATAAGAGAGACCCTTCCTTTGACGTCGGATTCGGACCCTTTAGTAGTTTAAAACAATTCCTCACGTCCGCAATCCTAGATTACTCATACAATCCTTGAGATAGTGTAACATAACATATAGTATAAGTTTCAGCCCAATCCATTGCTTTGTTAAAAATTGTTATATGACAGCAGTGCGATTCGATACTCTCAGACTTATTAACAATTTCTTCATAGTGACTGAAAACGCACCCAAGAAAATTAAATAAATAGAATAAAGGTGAGACTTTAGTAGATTCTTAGAGACATTTAAGTTAAAATGCTCCATAGCTAGTTCTTGAAGAGTTGATATGTAAAAGGCCTCTCAAATTAAGTCTATTAACTCAAATTAACTCTATTAAAAGTCTAAAGGAGTTGAAGTTCCGACGAGTCAATATTAAAACTTAATAACTGGTGCACGAAAACAATGTCGGAAACTATTATGTCGTTTTTCCAAGGAATTCAAATTGACTAGCTCAAACCGCTCCTGATAAGGTGGAAGAATCATAGCGTCATTCCAAGAAAGATCTCTAAGCGCAAATCTGATGAAATTGCGTTGAACAAACTCTATACGGCCAACATGGGCAGCAAAGAATGGAACCCTTTCTCACCTGAGATGCGTACTCGGGTAATGATCTAACATATGCATGAATTGTATAATGTTGCGATAATTTGAAGTTTGGAGAACTGTTTGGACCACTAGAACTACCGAGATGCTTAAAACAAGAATAGAAATAATACGCTGAATAATGCAACTGAAAGAGAGCCTACCACTCAAAATGACTGGTGAGAATGTATGAGAGTGAGAGTTCAAATTTGATATGTCACTCCTATTGCCTATCTAATGCACAGATATAATGTAGGAGTTTTTCCGCAGTTTTCGAAAACATCCAGTACTGAGAGATTTCTGAAAAAGTGTCCCTAGTGTGACGACCGAAGCATTAAGACCTGAACTGTAATCAAACACCAGTTCGTTAATATGGGCAATAATGGGCCCTATTGTGATTGTCGATTGAAATCGACTTCTCAATAAAACCTAAATTTAAAAATGTGCAAAGGCTTTTGTTGTTGATTCCAATTAATAATCATTAAAGGATTCGATTTGATGATGATATTTCTGATGGGCACTCTCCAGACTGTGAGATGCGTTGGATTATGTTCCATTTTCTTGTACAACGGACTCGGTGAACCATGGATTTTAAGATCAGAATACGGAAAGTATATTTTAAATCTAACCAATATCGAAATATTAAAATTTCCAAGGATTAATAAAGAATTATGGCTCCCTGTAGGTACGTATTAATAGATGAAACAAAAACGAGTGGTTCGAACCACCGAGTGGCTCCTGCTGTCCTTACAATCACCTCAAAATTTCATCAAAATTGGTAAACCCCCAGGACACAACAGTGCCCATCAACTTTTACTGCGCTAAAAAACTAATTTGTTTCAAGTTAAAGTTTAAAGCTTACTTACGTCAGCTAAAAGGCTCCAGGTTCATACAATGCCCCATCCTACCAACGTCCTTAACTTTTTGAAAAAAAAAATTCAAGAGCACACCGGAAGGTCGCCAAATACATTGCCTCAATAGAAACGGCCGTTAGAGGCCGATGCCAACATATACGCGCTGTGCTGCCATTGAATCATCCTCCGCGGCGCTCTATGCCGAGAGGTGAGGCGTGAAACGAAACAACTGCGGAGGGCGCTAGGATTTGAATTTCTGTATGCGGTTTGCGGCATTTTGTTCGGGAAAGAACAGAGAAATTCTTGACCCATTAAAATAAAAGTCGATTTTTTTTGGATTCGAAGACAGGTTTGCCCCGTCAATGTCTAGTTCAAAATCGGGAGGCTGAAAAGCATTTTCAAAGAACGAAGCAAGCATGCCACAAATTTGAAGTGTGTCATTACTAGGATGCCCCTCAAAAATCATAAGAGGATGAATAGTTTAATAAAAGTCGATGATGGATAGATTAGAAAGAATATATAAAAAAAAACAGCGTTACTTAATCTCACGAACTTTTAGTTATTCTTTCAACAACAAAAATTCCGATTTATGTTGATGTCCTCGATTTTCGATGTCGATGTTATCGAACACCGTCGTTTTACTTTCGATGTTTCATACCCTAGAAGTTAGTAACAATGACGAGTTGGTTACACATTATATTGAAGTGTATTGTACTATTGTAGTACACTTCGTTGTCGAACAAAACTATTTTAAAAATGGAACAGAAACATACCTTTTCACTCTATTGAAAACTTAATGAATGTTTTCGTGCGTACGATAGACGAACGTCAAATTGTTAATATCAACTATTTATTGAATATTTGCCTGTGAACTGAAATCGATTTATATTCGGTCAGTGTAGTTGCTTTAATAACCATATGACTACGTAGTCATATTAAATAATTACATAAAATGGAAATCTTGAAGGGAAATTGCATAGTAATTTTCTGTACAATTAAAACTCGTAGCCAAACGTGTTCAGTTCAATCAGTGCGCAGTTTTACATAACACAGAGAATTCTCAATGGGGTAGAACTTTCCATTCTTTATTATTATTGCAAAGTGCAAGTGAAAATGCCACCTAGAAGAGGCATAAATAAGAGCTGTCTATCAAAATCCTTCTAAGTGATAACTTTTGAGATACTTATAAAAATATCAGTCACAGCACTTAGCACACTCACTTGATATTATCTTATGAGGAAGTGTGTTGTGTGAAGGTTAAGTAAATGTCTTAATTAGCGAGTATAATCAATATGAAGGCTTATGGATGATACGAGCCGTTTTCTTTCTGATAAAAGCAAGCAGAACAAAAACTATCGTAGATAAGAAACATTTCGAAGTTTACAAATAGACGGAGCTGTCTACTGTCATGAAAGATTTCTATAGGAATACATGAAATATGCAAGTTCCTAAAAAGACCTCTGAATAATTATCATTCTATATATGCTGGCATTGGTTGTGTGGCTTTTATAGTAGTAGACATCTGCAATTAATAAAATGTCAAGAACAATTTGCATTTATTCCAATTACTAAGAAACTTAATAAATTGGAAAGAAAATGCTATGTAACCTAGAGCTAAGTTTTAATGATATAAATTCTCTTCATTGCAATGCAATTTGTGCACATATTCTTTAGCAAATAAAGCAGTTTGTTCGCAGGAAAATGTAGCTACTGCAAAATTCCGAAATTTATTGCCGATATATGTTTCTTTTATAAAAACACTTATGTTCTGTTTAACTGGATTAATCTGCATTAAAGGCGTTGTTCACTATACAGATGACGTATGTGACCATGAGTTTAACTTTTGAAATGTATATTTCCAGCTCCATTCGTCAGCATATCCCAAAGATTCTTTTAATACTGTAATAATAAAGCAAGACATAAAGGAAAAAAACATTGTGAGTAAGTTAAAATAATGTTAAAAATCTGAAGTATGGGGTACGTAGGATTAAAGGCACAATACAACACAATACAGTAATTGTATCCTTAATTATACACTACTCCAAATTTAATGTTATAAATACACAATACAAAATAATACAAAAGAAAAAAATAAAGAAGAATCGAAGCCAAGTGCTAAACTTATTTAATCAACAAATTAATGAAACGAAAATTAACAAAAGAGAAGAATAAAAAGAAAAAAGGTTTAGGGCTAATTACAAAAGTGCTCTAACATTCTCAGGCTTTCACGAGCGGGCGTTTAAAGGCAAATTATTCTAAATTTTGACACCATGTACGAGAAAATGTGGGGGCTGAGAGTTAGACCAAAACTAGGAATACTTGTTCGCTTCTTTGCGATGAAATCCAAGCACTTATGAAGTTCGCATCCTAACAGTAAGTTCTAATAGTCCGAAATGTGGTCAAATCTACGCAATCCGTATATATATACATATATCTTATTTACGCATTGAATGCGACATTAAGTTTAGGTCTACAGAAATTGTTCGGTAAACACAGGTTCCATATTTTATAATAGGAGTCAAGATAAGACGTTGGCGGAGAAATTGCGATTTACATGTAGAAGCTAAATAAGATGGGACCCAATATGGAATCCTGTGGTACACGCGATAAACAAATAAAAAGTTTATAAAATACCCATTTTCGATAAATAGAATTGCTTATTAAATTCTACCTAAGTTTTTTCTCAATTTTCCCAATCTACGCGGGTTTTTCCCCGGAATTTTCCTGGGCTTCCTCAGTTAGGAAAAAGCTTGGGAGATTTACATCTCTAAAAGAAAGTCATAAACAGACTTAAATATTTGTTCGATTAGCTGCGATATGAAACTTTGAAATTAACAAACGTTAAATTTGCGGCTCAGAACGCGTAAGTACCAAGCAAACCACGAATGTATTCTGAATGCATTGTGTATGCATTACAGTACCTGTTACGTATACGTTACTGAATGCATTACTTTATAGAGGCCATGTGCGCAGATATAATGAATTAGTAATCCATAACGAATCTATTACATGTATCGATACTTGTAATGCATTGATTAATAAATAGAAAATATTTTTATAACACTTTATTTAATTTTTCACCTTAATAACAAATATACTTCTTTTTTTTAAATTTTATTGCTTTCTGAAACACAAACTAATATTAAATAATTTTTCATTACATACTAAAAACAGTTACCGGAAATGCCTCTTGAAAATTTTTTAAAGTTTTTTAGAGTTTCTTGCCCTTTACCATCCCATAACTCGTCTCCCGTAATATACGGAAAATTACATTGTTATCAATTTCGACTTAAGTGATAGACGAGGAAAGAAGAATGTTGCAACGATTGTATTTATGATTGACGCATTATAAAAGTTGAGAGACATCTTCCGCATACCCAGACTGTGTAGGTAGCTTAACGGGTTGGGCTAAAATGTATAATGTGGTAATTAGGGTTCATACTACCTTAAGACACTTTTTTAGTTATTTATTCCAAATATTTACTTCATGCGTTTTGATTTTCTTATAAAAAGTTTTTATGAGCTCCTTTATAAAGAGAAACAAAACTCTCTTTTAAGAAAATAACATATGTTACACGTACATACATTACATGTAATGCATTGATAATGCATTTCATTTGTCGACACATTGCATACGGTTTGCTGGGTATGTAAGAACTCAGTTCTCGGGTCTTTTTTAATTGATTATTTCAAAAATCAACTAAGGAGAACGAAAGGACACTGTGAAGGTTCACTCCTATCAAACATAATTTAAAGTTTAATTCATTTTCTAACCCCTAATAATTGCTGGTTTAATTAATCCATTAAAGGTCATAGTCGAAGATGAGGAACTCATCTCGTTTGCTATAGGAAAATGTTCTTGCTGATAATAGCATGAATTCCAAACCACTTAATTATTTGCAACACCTAATAGCTATTAGTGATTAGTCTGTTCTCTCTCTCACTCTCTGTTAGTGATTAGTCTATTCTCTCAAATATTGGTAAATGCCGGTAAGACATTATGAACCATGAATCGCTGCGTTATTATTCACTGAGCCATCGACAACCTCAGAAAAAAATTATATAACTATTCTAAAACTAATAAGCTCTTAATTTTTATTTTTATTTTATTTTTATATTTTATTTTTCAGGTAAGCATTCGACTTATTGATGTAGAGAATGGAATACCGCGCAAAAGGTAGTACTTTCAAATTTATTCTTTTACCCCTATTTTTACATTTTCTGAAAATTCATTATTATTCTCAGAAAAACAAAAAAATTAAAGGTACTTACGAAGTGTTGTATATCAATCGTTTCCATAGAAACAAGTAACTTTTACGCCTTTTACAATAATATAAAAGCAAATACAACAAATTGTACTCTGTAGATTTTAGGCGACTAATATCAATAAAGTGGAAAGCAATCGTTCCAACCATCCACCAATACCCACTACATTCTAATTGATTTCATTCTGTCCTCAATTCGCAGTGTTTCCGCCTACCCATTCAAAGTTTTCGCCTCTCGTGTTATAACTAAGTTGTCCTCCATATCCTGTCCTCCCCATTTTAAGACATTTTTTTTTT
>QYTT01094600.1:20702-36042 GCA_006980735.1 Dasypogon diadema
TTATTGTTGTATATGTATAAAAAGTTAAATTGTGGTTATGTAGGGATGTTAACTCATTGGTGTTGAAGATTTTTAACAAAATTGAATGTCAGTCATAAGAGAAGGAATCTATGCATTAAAAAATTTTTGTTTTCTTTCTGTGGTCTTAATACGCCATTTAATATTGGAGGATTAGGTGTGATGAAAATCTCATTTGTGAACTTAATCGACAAGAACTCAAACAGCTTCGTCTACAAATAAATACATTCGCTAATAGCCGAAGCGTTAGAAGCTCAGTTCATTAATCTGTTAATCGATTTCGACTTTAATGGATATCAGAATTTTTTAATGGCTTGTGAAATCCTAGGATGGGGCGAAGAGCCATCAAGTTTAGCTTTCCTATAGATTAATTCGTTGTAATTTTTACTGTATTCATTATATGGGATATACAGGGTGTCCCAAAACTCAACGTCAAGCCGGGACCAGTGGATACGCCAGTTTATAAGTGTTCATAAAAAAATAAAATAATTAGATGTCTGATCATTTCTGAGATTCAGGTATTTTTTTTGTGAATTGTGAAAATCGCCACCCTGCACCCTACTTTTAGATACTGTGACTACAAATTTGCATATTTTTTCATAGTAATGCTTGTTACGCCATCCTGAATAACCCTGCTATTTGTCACAATTCTAAATAATACCAAAAGTTGCATACTTTAAAAAAAAAACATTATCAGACATGAAATTTGTTTTATATTTTATTATGAACACTCAAACTGGTGTATCCACTGGTCCTGGGTTGACGTTGAGTTTTGGGACACCCTGTATGTATTTTTAATTATAAAAAAAACCTCAAATGTTTCTTTTGTAATCCTTTAGCTGCAGCCTATTCCAAGATAAAACAGCTCTGCACGGTACGGAGGGATAAACTAAATGCAAGTTCCTTTATCAAAAAACAAGATAATACTAATTCAATGGAACCGATTGAAACTCAAGTAATCACTCTGAGCGGTAGTCTCAGTATATATGTAAGAAGTTCCAAATGTCCCCGGAAAATAGTTATTTATAAACAGAATGCTATATTGATAATTAATTCACACCGCCATAAACTTGTTGAGATTTGTTTTATCAGGTATTCGCAACAGTGCTCTACGATACTAATGCGCGGTATTATGCCAAGTTTAAAATAACCTTTGCTTTTGGTGAAATTTGAAGTACGTGCGAATATTAAATTCTTAGTTAAAGTGCGGTTGGAACAAACAAAGATATTACTAAGGCTGTCATAGATGTTTATGGTGAGATTGCAGCAAAGAAAACTACTGTCTGAATAGATTAATCGTTTTACGTTGGGGGTCGGGAGAACATCAAAGACAACAATCTCAGTTGGAGTCTGTCGATTTTAGCTTCTGAAGAAAATTCCCGTGCTATGGAAACTTCATTGAAAACTGATAACAGGCTAACAGTTTGACTGTAAGCATACATGTAAGATCGGGCAGACAGCATTCTTTTTAAAAGTTTAGTTAGCTGAATTTGAGCACAAACTTCATCGCAGTGGGTACGGAACATCATCTGACGTTGCGTGATGAGTATTTCCTTCAATTTTTAAATGAGTTCTGAAGGACTCTTGCTCATAAATCTTCTTGAGGAGAAAAACAACAATAACTACAAGCTGTTATGAAACAATTTTGCGGAAACTACGTGCAGCTCTAAAAGAAAAGCGGCATGGAAAAACGGATCAGCGCATCTTTTTCCACTACGGTAACGCGCCGATTCACCCTGCACCTTCTATAAGAGAAGTATTACGTGATTCTCGATGGGAGATTTTTCCGTACCCTATTTTAGCAGAGTCCAAACTTACCCCCATCAGGCTTTCTTATCAAATTTCAAAAAAGGGATTCGCTGCTGTCGATAGAAAAAATAAAACGTTTTGTAGTGCAATGGTTAGAGTCAAAGGGGTCCTGATTTATACCGGAAAGATTTAGAAGGCTGGCGACACCACATGGGAAAATGTTCAAACTTCAATGAAGCATATGTGGAAAATAAAGTATTTTATTCAATTCACTTACTTTTTAATTAGATTTTCCGAGAAATTTTTGAAAGCCTCTCGTATGTTCTCCTTCGATTTACGCAAAAGACATTACTCGTTAAAATAAGCGAAAGACATTCCTTTTTGTTATTCGGATACGTGTTTCCTTAGAAAGGAAGGAAAGGATTTATGCATTTAAGATTTTAATTTTCTGCTGAGTAATTTTGCAAATATCGATGTCTTTGAGAAGTTTTCATGTGTTTTATTTCTTGTTTATTAATTTGAAATTCCATCATCTCATTCGAATTTGTTACCATTTCTGTAAGATTAACTGGGCTTGCGCTCATGAGATTAAAGTTGGTAGCTGCATATTCAATAACTTACTTGAATCTTTTGTATGCAAGGTCTATTTCTTCTTCTCTTATTAGCAACGAGAGAACAGATTATTTACTGCATCGCTGAAATTCACTTATTACCCTCACCCTTGCCGAATCATAGAAGATACTATGAATAATACAATCTGGACCTTTTTTACGCGATTCCTTACTGTTACGCGGGTTTTTTTACACAATTCCTAGCGTTTACGCGTAAAAAAAGGTCCAGGTGTAATCAGAATGGAGAATTCGAATGGTGACGAATCGTAGAGCCAAAGCGAGGTATTCACCTAAAATATGACGTGGAATTTACTGATCATCGGGACACATTGATTAAATTTCTCTGGTACAATACCCTCTGCATTACCCTCTCGTTAATATTCTATGATATCCTACTTCTTGCATTACCATGTCATTGATGATAATGACTTCGATGAAATTATTAATTACCATTTTCATCAGTGGCTCGAATTCTTACTGGGATTGAGCGACAATTGCTGAGTGGTCCAAATTGATAACACTTTATTCCTTTAGAATCTATAGCAACCCGGTAGCACAACGAGCAATTGATGAACTTGGTAATAAATAATTTCATCGCCGAATAAAAGAAGTCGCTAGCATCAATGACATGGTAATGCAAAGGGTAAGATAACAGAGACTGTTAATGACAATGTAAAGCGAAGGATATTGTACTACTAGAATAATTTGGGCTTTCATCTTCATTTTTGCTTGTTTTTTTTTAATTCTCTGGGATATTTATCGGAGTAAAAACACAAAATCGAATGCCAACAAAGATTAAATATTTAACTTGAACCTTACTCTTACCCTTACATTTTCTTCAATGAGTTAATGAAAGAATAATGTACCAAAGAGTAATTCATGAATTTCCACTGACATCCTTCTGTTAAGATTCATCGGTGTTGGGAATGTATATTAATATATTTCATTAATGAAGTAATTAACATTATTTCCTATTAGGTTATTTCAATAACAAAATGTATGAATACATCCACCAAAGTATTAACTCTCGGAAATTATTACCTTTCCCCATTTTTGGCAGTTTAATGCCGCGGCGATAGAACGCACTGTCGTGAGTTTTTGTCCCATAATTCCTTCCGAAATGAAATTTTGATTAATTGATACCGCAGTCTACTAAGTTCAAATAAAACTGGATATCCACGGAGAAAAAATGTCTTTGATATCATATGAAATTCATAAATTCATATTCTGACCTTTTCTTTTACGACGATGATATTTACTTGATATAATTTATTTAGTTGTGGCCCACGTCGTTAGCTGCGTTGATTGAGACGCAGTTCTACAAATTTTCTGCTTTGTGGACCCGAGTTCGATTCCTGCAAAGGGCACGGTAATTTCATTTAAATATCAGTGGTTGAGGTAAATTCACTAATGAGAATTGTATTTGCGAAGCCACTGGGATATTGCACAGTAAAATCTGATGCCAAAAAATTGGATTACTTGCAACATTTACCAGATTATAATTCCCAACCTTCTCTTTCCCAAAATTTCCTTTCATCTCAACTGTGCTGTTTGCATTTTGGAGTTGTTCCTTGAGATGCTAACCTTCGAAAAAACTTGCGTCCACCCACTAACCAGTTTGGTTCCATTTCTTGGTTTGCATTTCGAGATTATTAATTAATACCAATTAAAAATATGTAATAAATTTGCCATTATATAAAATAAATTCTATCACATTCTATATATGTGTTATACCATGGTAGAAATAGCCGTTTAAATTCTAGTTACGAAATTATATGACATTTTACAAGAGAATCTTTCAAACAATCTCTAAATTTGATGATTCGCATTGGATAGAGAATACAGGAACTAATACAGACATACACTTCCTATCTAAAATCATTGTTGGCAGACAACCTTCTTAGTACAAGGTAAGTTTCACCAGAAAACCTTGGGTAAAGCGAGACTAGCTACGCTCTCACGTTGACTCATTAGAACCTTTTCTACCTCTAAACTTATCTGCTGACAAAACAGGTCATCAGACGTTCAAGGTGATGGGCCAAAAATACCCTGACAGCCAAACATAGTGTTTAACGTCTCGACCAGATTGAATGGTTGTGGATTCCAGGTCTGTGTGCGATGGAATTCTAGAACTAAAGTCTTTGAAAGGAGTTCAAATCTGTTCCTGTTATTCGTGTTTGCTCGACCCCTTCATGCATAACCTGAGGATAAAAAGTGCTACTTCGCGATCTTCATCGTCTCAAATTTATGATATACTCCAAAAAATTCTCAAAGAATGATTGACTCCTTATGTATTACGTTTTATTTGCACAAAACGATTATCTTGTGGGGCCCTTCCTTCTTTGCTCTTGCCAGCTCCAACTCCAACCACTCTGGGCGAAATTATCTCATACAAATTTGAAAGTTGCCGCCTGTTTATTCTCGCAAGTTTCTCGTGTCATCGTTTAGTGTCGCCCTTGAAATCCAGAAAAAAGTTCATATCCAAACAAAGAAATGAAAAAATTTTGCCGCGTACCGCCTTATCTCGTTGGCCAATTTTAAAATGTTTAAACTGAGAGAGCAGGGAGATCAATGAATATAAAAGAGACATCTCGTGACTGTTCATACTTTACATAACCAGCCAGCACTTGGCTCCATTTGAAAAAAATGACCTTAAAAATATTTGGTCAAATCTTCCATGTGTGGGCTTCAATCACTTCAAATTTGAAGCTATTATCAAGCGCGAATTGGGTTGAACGAGTTGATCAGATTCAGAAATAACTCGAAGGAAAAAGCTACATTTTGAGTGATGCTCAGTGACGCCTGCGCTAACTTCATTAGAATCAACTTAGAACACCGGAAAAGCGTGTTTTCATTCGACTACTAACCACATGACGTCAGTGCTATGTTGCTCCACGCGCATTTGCTGTTTGAAGCAACCTTGAAGATTTCAAGGTGCAAACGTAAATGTGTGTTTATTTTGCAATGTTGCTATTTGCGGCACGCACACTTCTATTTACTAATAATTATCGTGACAGTCATAACGATATCCATTCAGGCGGAGGGCTACCTTTAAGGTTAATTACATATTTTCGCCTTCTAAATAACATTGTAGCATTTTGAAGGTGTTGTGACGTGTTGGGTAACTTTATAAACGGAAGTTGTTAGAAACAAAGTACTTTAGTTAAGAATTTTTATTTGTTGCAGGGAACTCACACATAGAACTCTGTTTTTAATATGAATTTAACCTTTCCCCAAATGAGGTGATCTATAGGACTAATATTAGAGTAGATTGTATTGTGAGAGGGCTAAATTCCAGAGCTTGAATCCAATTGAATTGATTAGCAAACATAAAGAAATAGGACCCCTCCGTGATTTCTCGATCTTGGAAATTTACCGATTTCTATATGCAATTTCTTTCATATTCGTATTTTTAAACAATCAATTCAGATTTTCTGGCTTGAGTCCAGATTTATAACTCCTGTAAAATTAGTGTGGATGTCCACCTTTTTACGATTTAATGAAAAGATCTTTCCACAGCTAAAAATTGTCTTTGGTTCTTACTTGACAAAAATTCAAAACTCTACCTTAGAACAAATAGATCTCTTACATTTATGATCTATAATTATGCTCACATTTTCTGCACCGAAGTTGGCACAGATTCATAGATATTTTCATTCTAAAAATTCTACAAGAATCAAATAAGATACTTTGGAAGTAACAAAAGATGTTTTTTTTCACTTCTCTTCAATATGTGTGAGGGGATAAATTTAAGTAGATTTATTGAACAATTGTACAATTAAAATATTGATTTTTTTTTTCTTTTAAAAAAGCTCTATCTGATCTAGAAAGATGAAATATTTGAAAAAATACTCAAGATACTTTTTGCCAGCAAAAATATTTTGAGCGAAAATTTAAATAAGTTGAGATGTTACACTTGAGGTCCGATGAAGCACATATAGACACGTGATAAAACTTGCGAAGCTCATAAATATATCTCACCATATTATTTAATTTGCTAGTATTTCTGTAATCCAATAATCAGTATCTAATTTCACTCGGTTATTTGGATTTAGACTAAGCTAATTACGGACAGATCACAGGTGTATGGTCTCCAAGTCACTATTAATGCATTCTTAATAAGTCTAATCGTTCTTGAAAGGTATAACTTATCACCATCCGCATAAAGATGTAGATATCTGTTTTCAGCGGTTAAAAAAAATATCATTAATAAACGATGAAAATAATAATGGATCTAGAATGGATCCCTGAGGAGTGCCAGAGGACATTAATAAAAGCTAGTTTAATCTAAATAGTAAAGTCTGTAACTAACAGTATCAGAGACCTTTGAAAAATCTAAAAAAAGCTACATATAACAGTTAACTGATTTTTGTCAATAGCCTGAGAAATATATAATTGTTAATCTTAAGTAATGCCGTAGTACAACTATGACCCAAACGAAAATCAGATTGGCAACTATTAAGAGAATCAATAGAGTCCAGATATTGAGTCAGTTGTAAATACTTACATTTTTCAACCATCTTCGAGAACAACGGAAGATGGACATAGTAAGACATGTATTGCAAATATGACAAGGGGTTGCAAGTATAAAATGTCTAACAAATCTTAGACTTACACCATCGATATTCCTAGAATTAGAATAAAATAGGTATTTCTGCATTAGTTAGCGTATTCTATACATAACGCAGAATGAAAATTCACTTCACTAAGTTTTGTGATATTTTATTCCACATCAAATCGTGAATAAGTTATCTGGCTAGCGTGACAATACTGCGGAGAATCACACTGATTGAACGAATCCGTAGCAATACATTTCAAAGAGGTTGCTAGCATTTCACAAAGGTTGCTAATAAATAATGCTTACCTATTTATTATATCGCTTAATTCGGACGTAGATTACAAATCCGAAAAGGCTACGGGATATATTGATGAATTGGGCCTTGTACTTCTAATATCACGTCAATCGTTGTGTTTTCAATGTGAGAATTACTTTATATATCTTGGCTTGTTTAAGTGTGAAGGTTTCTTTTGACCACATCTTTCAAGAAAATCAGGTCTCTACTAAAATTTTGCCTTTTTTCTATGAAACGCCAGCAGTGCGAGTGTAGTGGACCTCCAGCATTAGTTTGTAGCACAGATAAGGTAGCAGGATCACATTTCCTGCATTGTTAATACTGTAAGACCTAAAGAAATTGCCATGGTATTATAAAACGCAGCAAATGAGCAAACTGGGTGCTTAGACGACGTCGAGCATGGTAGTTACAGATCATGAATTGAAGAGAAGTGCTCTCGAGAATACTGCATTTAAATTTGCTGTTGTTGTTATAAGTTGCTACAATTAAGGAAAATGATAAGAGAAGTAAAAGGGAAACCAAGAAATTGGGCCTCCCCGACCAATCCATCTTCTAAAAAAGTTATTCCTCGAGGATTTAAATTTTATAAAGAGGTACACATATTCATTCCCATATGATAACTTAAAGCGTTGAGAGTTATATGTAGAAGAGGAGTAGGAGAGTGGCGAAGGGGTTAATTATGATAGTGATATTTTATAACTCTGTGAGTATATAAATGGGTACATTTTAAAATTCTAAGTGAACAGGTGAAAACAGAAAAGTTTTGTAGTCACTTAAAGTAAAACTTTCACAGGATTATATATGAAAATGCAAGTCTTATTTTTAAATACAAACCTCACATCTAACCAATACCCACTTTAAAGGAAATTAATCAATTTCAGTCGAAAATGTTTGCATTAAAACGTTATTTAAAAAACCACCCAAAGTTTGCATAAATTTAAAACGAGATTGAATGTGTGAGACACTGCAGCGAAATGAGCGAAATTATGTAATTTAGAAAGTAATTTCACAAATATCTCAGTATCTAGAAATTTTATATAAAACCAAAGTGAATTTAATTTCAAAGTACACATTTTGACACGAATTTTACTTTGATTTTATACAAATCAAAGTAGAATTCGCATCGAAATTTGTCTTTAATATAACATGTATAGTTGCTGTAAGGTATAACTGATTCAGAGTTTCTAATATCTTACTAAATTAGCATAACTGATGGAATATGTTAAAGGATTGATATATTTCCAATTCTAGGCAGAAAATTTTCCAAAATGAGGTCCTAATTTCCTTGAAAACAAAGTTGAGTTTTATTTTTCTTCAAACGAAATAAAACTTAAGAGATAACCAAAAACGATTGACTGTAAAAATAAAAATTAGTCAGAGTTTTATTTCCGATGAAAAAATAAAACTTAAGATGTATTCATTATCTACAATTCATAAAATAAAATTCACTCCGTAAGTTTTACGGGTGAATGCAATAATAAAAATTGAATCATAATAGTTAATTATATTTAAAAAAATCATATATTGAGCCTTATTTCCGATCATAAATTTTAGAATTAATATTGAATTTTTATTAATAATTTCAAAAATATTAATTGAAAAATAAATGTTAATATGTAGTTGAATTTTATGTTTAAAAAATAAATAAATAAAAAAGTCTGCTACTTCCATTAATATCAACTCGCAATATAAACTGCGCAATTTGCCATCGGATTGAGTGTTTTTATATTAAAACAAAAATTATTTATTGTGCAATTGTGTGACTTTACTCAGCCAACTTCCAACATGTCTCCAACAAGAATCTTGGTTTTCGATGAACCTTTTCATTAATAAAATTTGTTGCCAACATGGCCAACAAGGTTAAAAGTAGAGCTCGGAAAAGCCGGGTACTCGGGTGCCCGCCCGCCCGATACCCGCATAACACGGGTCACACCCGGATACCCGGGTTTGCGGGTTCTGGGCAGAGGAACGAAAAAGGATTCCAAGACAAGGTTACTTCGATATTCCTTGAACGCAAAACAGAAAACTACGACCTTTCGAAATAGACAGCAGACAGAATATACTTTCGAAAATCAAAATTTTCATAGATATGTTATAGGATTTTCCTGAACAAATTTCAAAGTAATGGCATTCAAGGGCATTGATGCTTTTTTGAAGAAAGCTATTTTTTTGCTGACATGCACAGTGGTTTTCTAATTTTCCATAAAAATCGAGCTCCACCTTAAAAGGTGTACATTGTTTTAAAAGCTGTATGAACTCTGTATTGCTAAATATATTTTTTGTTAAAATAAGTTTTTTTTATGACGGAAAACGTTAAATTAAAATAACATACCTGAACTTTTTTCAATTTCGAACAAATTACACAATCTATCTCCTTCAAAGTTATTGGCTTCGTGTGCAAAAATAAAAAAAATGTACAATATTTTAATATACTGTAACATTTTCATTAATGTTCATGTTATAAAAAAAATTGAGACTATTGTTCACTTTATAGGTCTGACCCTATTCAATGCGATCAAATACAATTTATCAACCACCCAAATAGCAGTTTATTTGCCTGCTTGCCTGTACACATTTCGAAATTATCTGAATACCTCTTTTGTCTCAAAATTTATACCAAAAGAAATCTAAAAGTAGAAAGAAGGCACGATTTAAATGATCACCGAATCGTGACTCAGAAATAAGAAAAGCTGTCAGCCACTCGGTGATTTCCTCATCGTCGACACGCACCGTTCATAATATCTTTTTCCTCCTGAGTTCTCGTTTCGAACCAATCTCTAAATTATTCTGAAATTCTAATTAATCGGCTGCTGTCATTGGTATACTACTATTGCGCGAAAGGAAGATATCAGATACTATCAGAATCAGTGCTCCATCCACAGTTTGTTGCTAAAGGTGCAGCTCATCTCTCTCCACTCTGTATAGCAGGCAGCAGCGATTGGCAACTTTCCATCAACAATCACCTGGAAAAAATTAGCGTGAGGCAATGTAGTCGCTGTGGCTGTCGCATCGTAGATCCAAATCCAACACGGACATTTTAAGATTAGGAACTGAGTTGACAATTTCCTCTAAAAATATGTGTCATAATTTCCAATTTCGATTTCTCCTCTTAGGTAAGGGCTTTGTGTTTTTGGTAAACCGAACCAGGTTTTATTACGATGGGTCTCGTCATTGTTTCTCTTTCCTTCTTCATGTCGCCAATACCTTTCAGTAACTGCATACATGGCCGCGTGTTGGCCTCATTTACGAAGTGAAATTGAAATTGGGAGACGCAAAGCAAGCAATTTTCATATTGCTTTGCATTATTTCTTTGGTTTTTTTTCTGGAGCTGCACACAGTCCACTCTAGACTGAAGCCTGTAGCAGCTGGTGTTGTAAATACGGTGTTACATCACAGTTTCGACACTCTCTTTACCTTAATGGCGTGTTTCAAGTTCATTTAAAACGCCCCAACAGCACTGGTTTTCCTATACTGTACTCTTAAAGTCGACTACACGGCACGAACCCACACTCACTTCACTGTTGTACCTTTCCCTTCCGTCGAGATGTTAAATGAGAAAATGTTTTCACTTTACTTAAATTCCAGAACAGCTCATTTTCGACTCACTGAAAAATTTGATGAAATTAATAGCAAATTTGAAAGTATACTTTTGAGCACCGAAGAAAGTTGAGGAAACAATGACCAGGGGAAACTCAAAGCCTTCACCATGAATGCATTTTGTTACCGTCGCGGTTTGATGTAATACTCGCCGCATTAATGAGACGTTTTGAATAAATATCGGAAGCAGATTTTATGTAATTGAAAATTTCCTTTTTTTTAGTAAAATTATTTTGTTCATATTTCGCAAATCAGTAGAGAGGCATAACTTTAATTACTTTCACAATACATTTAAACTTAACTTCATACGATAGGTTAGATGGGCTGTAAACACCTTGCAATCAATTGCTGAAAGTGACTTAATACCCGTGTTGTACAATTGCAAAATTTGGCCAACTCTCTCCTCAGCTGATCTACGATTTGAGATTTCTATACAGTACAACCTTAATCAGGCAATCAGTATTTGCATGATTGTGTAGTTTTGTACTAACAATAAATGTGTGATTTTCTTGCTTTTCATTTTTAGGAAAGGTAGAGTCAAAAGAATTAAGAGGTTTCGTTTGATGAAATTGAATTTTTTTTTAAACACTACACAAGTAAGATTGAACCTTAGAATTAAGTACAGAAAAATTAATACAAAAATAAAAAAGAAAAGTTAAACTAAAACTTAATTACACGACAGATTTTCATAAAGTAATTGAATAACATGGCAAGTAAATCAGTAGTTCATTAAGTACTCATGTTTCATCTAAATCAACTAAGAAAGGATGATACGCGAAAAAAATAAGTAAAGCTGTGATGATTGTAAATGTTGAAATTGCTTCGAAAATCGCGACTATCTCTACTGGTTTTGAGGTCTAGTGGAAGGGAATTGCACAGTCTTATGGATAGAACAAAATATTATCGTTTACTTGAGCGAAAATGACATAGTGGATTGTTTTTTTCTTTTTCCGAAACAGAAGAAGTACAAGTGCAAAAGTTGAAGTTTAGAAAAAATTGATCCCGAAATTTATACAGTCCTTAAAAATCTACAGACAAGCTCCAATATTTTTTTAAAGGCAGTTGCTCTTATACCCTAATGCGTTTTTATCCTTTTACTTCTAACCCCTTCATATGTTTTTGCAGGTTGAGAGAAATCGAACTTAGTATTCAAATAGTTCGGTTGTTCAGTTAACATGTTGAATGTCACAATTAACAGAAAAGCTTTCATGAGAGAACTGTGTGTTAAAATGCATTTGTCCAGAGAGAGCTTTTAAATGCAACATGTTAAAATCAAATTTCGTAACAATAATTACGCTCTAAAGTGCATCTCAAAATTGATTTTAAATATATCGAGCAAGATTAGCGATCTAAACAGCATTATGTGCGTGATAGTAGGAATAAAGTGCGCGTTTTTGATTTGCTCTTTTTTGCAGATCAGATTAGAAATTAAAAATTATAAGCTAAGACTGTAGAATGGTAACAATATTATTGTGCCTCGAATTATCACGGACTGAAAAGGATGCACGTGCCGAACACAATGATCGCGCACAATCTAAATTCTTATATCTATATACTCTCTCATTTCCTACTTTAATTTCCTTCGGGATTGTCCCTTTCAGAACTTGAGTGTAATCTAGAATTTCTGTGCTCTTTTATTTTTCGCTGAAGGAGCCCAGCCACTTTTTCCTATTTGAGGTTGTTCAATCTTTCCTCTGATTTCGGATAATTATACTGAGAATATAACACCAGCCGTTAGTGCTGTTTTGAAGTTATGAGTTCATTTGCCGAATCTAGTGAGGAGCTTCTTCGATATCGATTTTATGAAATGTTGACTCGTATGACAACATTGCGCGTTGGAAAAATGTTGGAAAAATGTCTTCGTTAATGTTGTTGACGGTCCAATTGTAAAAGATCAGTCGTTTGTCACATCAGTCTCAATTATCTGATTAATATTTCAATTAACCGATGCTAGGTTAATACAAGGGTTGCAAGATGCAAGCCCTACTTTGCTCGGGTAATATTGGATATTTGACTAGTTAGAGTGAGTACAGGAGTACTCATTGCTTTTTGTACAGACGGCCATGAGTTAGTCAGTAGGGAATACTTAAATACTTGAGTATTTTATTATCCTAGATACACTATATTGGAAATTGCCTTTTGAAAAATATTAAGTTTTAGGCTGGGATCCTTACAAACTTCCACAATACTTATATTGGAATATTTATCTTGAATGCCATGGCGGTTACCGCCGACCGCAATTTAAAAGCTCTCTCCCGACAAATGTATTTTAACACGTAATTCTCTCACGAAAGTTTTTAAGCTAATTGTGGCATTCAAAGTGTTAATAAGTATCTACTTATTTTCTCAAATACAGAAGTTTAATCTCAAGTCATTCATTACTTGAGTATCCGAGCTCAATGAATTTTATACCTTTATTTCTTGTACATATTTTTGTAGAGAAAAAATACTGTTACTAGTGTACCTATTATTGTCAATAGAATTATTCTAAAATATAAATGCACATGCACTTATGTAAGCGTAAAACGTGAAACTTTTGAACTTGAATTCTACAATTATGATTATTATAACATCGCGCATAGGTGCATAATTCGACCAAATACAGATTTGTTACTTTTTATCTAAACTCCGAATATCCATTCGTATCCATTTAAAAAGATGAAGTTGATGCAGAACATTTTCGGTCTGGAAGATTTTGTCTTGGGATATTTTGGGGCGACTAATTGAAATGCGACACTCTGTATATTCTGGAATTTAATTAAAATTCTCATTAGTGTTCTCTTAACTGTTTCATTGGCTTAGTTTATGTTTATTTTCGCAGTTCTTCCTGATATGGCTTCAGTATAAATTTTATCCATTTTAGCAGGGTTAAAGACTTTGCACTCTAATTTTGACGTTGAAAAATACATTTGCAATGCAATTTTAGATATATTCTATACTTAACATCAAGAAACGAAACTCATAAAATTAATTATAAAGAAAGCTCCATAAGATTCGTTGCCGCATAGCAATCTTATTTTAGCTCTGCCAAATTAACGCAGTATAAATACGTGATTTGACTTAATACCCAAAACAGGAGTATGAGACGATGTTGAAAAAGATATTAAATTCCCAAGAAAAAAAATCGCAAAACTTGAGTTACAATTTCCAGGTATTTTTCATAAAAATTCTGTTGGAAGTAGACTTTTGGTAGATGTTAATAGTGAGCCCTCAACGTCTTCTAAGGTTATATAAAATATTAATTTGGTTACGTAAACGTTTCTAACTTTCAGGAAGCACTGATTCCTTAAAATGTATTAGTAAAGCTTTAAAATCCTCCAATGATATTTCTCAGAAATTTTTGAAGCTTGATACGTAGGATAACATAAGTTTTTTTTTCACCAAGCACTTCGCTAAGAACCCGTCTAACTTTCTGAAAGTCGAAGTCGAAGGAATTTATTTTCTGACACGTAGTTTGGAAACGAAGAACGAAGAAAAACCTGAGAAAGTTATAGATCTTTAAGAGGAGGAGCTTGCACTCTGTGTATTGTGGGGTCCAAGCAAAACCCCCGGAACTATAAAACACACAATTAGACTTGAACTGTGCATGAGATCACTCTAAACTGCTCAGTGATAAATGCATTGGAGTCTGCCATTTAATCAACATAGATAATTCTCCATCATTCCGATCGGCCGGCTGAGGTAAATTTGTATATCACTGGCATACAAATGTACGGATGCTTCGACTATTACATGGAGTAGATCATTTATATACAGGTAGAAGAAGAGTGGACCCAGAAAGGAGCCCTGCGGTACTCCATGGTGGAGAAATTCGAGGTCTGATGAGTTGTTGTCTACTTTTATAGATTGACCACGTTTGTATGAGAACTTTCGACCAGTCTGACTGCTGACGAAGAAAATAAGAACTGACTAGAAAGTTTCCGTAGGAGCAATACTAGGACAGTTAGGAAACCATTTGCCATGGGCTCGTGGATGCCACTTGGTAGAGCACAATTTCACAACTGTAAGATGGTTGAAATCTTGACTATACCTCGCTTGGAGCCCTAGTAGCAAAGTATTTGCTCAAAATGTTTTGATCAAAGTTTATTGCTGGTGCTTCTCCTCCATGTGTGCACAAACTGCGAATGTTCCTCCAGGCATTCAGCAGTTTAGGCACGCTTAGTCGATTTTATCATAGAATTTACCGAATTACGAGTCCTTTTATATTAATTAACTTTACATGTAGACTTATGTCGCCTGAATAGAAAATCTCTTTCGACCATGACAGTGGTACATGTCGAAGAGGTATTGATCAGAGCATTAGTTTTGCCATCCACAGGGCTGGCCTTATAAACATCGGTTGTTCTATATTGATATTTTTGTAATCACGGTAGGTAAATTGCGTTCCTTCGGAAGGAGTCTGCAACCTGAGATTATAATATAAATACAGAAAGTCATGGTCGAAATCGCTTACAGGACTAAGTTGATAATGGAACAGTATCTTCTCATTGTCTGCCGAAAGAACATAGGCAA
>QYTT01094602.1:11097-30469 GCA_006980735.1 Dasypogon diadema
TAGAGGGAATATTGAAAATGCTTCGAAGTAGTTAAATCAGGCCTTCTTAGGGTAAGCCGTTGCTACATTTCCTACTGGGTTACTACGCACAGTTCACGGACGTCTACTTCTCTTACGGGCTTTAACAGAGGATATTTCCTTGAAATTAGTGTTATAAATAAAATCCCGCCGCATACCTTTTAAATTTACTTTTTAAATTTCGGAAAATATCACATTTTATTCCTTTAACAAATTTATTCACGATAAGTGCCTGATAAATGGCTGATTTTTCAACACAAGCTGGGTAATCATAGCGGGACCTAATTGTGAAAAAAATTACTAGGAACTGAATTTGTTCTAAATTTTCATGAGAAGAAACTTTTGTATTCGAATTTATTGGACACCGTGTAGTGGTAAGCACAAATGACGCTGTCCATTTTCATATGAAATTTCCATCATAAACATACTATCAAGTCAACCGACCATCCCAATCCATAAATTTGTCCTGACAGTGGGTGCTCCAGTGATGTTGTCGCTGAGTCTACATACCCAAAAAAACTTTGTAATGGCACTTTCGTGAGAGAATTACGTGTTAAAATGCCTTCGTCATGAGAGAGCTTTTAAATGCTGATCACCGGTGACCTGTTAGATTGACCTGTTAATGTTTATATCATTGATACTATCTGATTTCCCTTTTAAGAGATTGCAGACCTCAAGGTCTGCTTTGCGATTACTATTAACAAGTCTTTTACATAGCTTGTTCGACAGTGAGCTCACCCAGCAGCCTGCTTATTCCGGTACCAGAAAGACAAGTTAAAAACGTCGTTACTTTACAATAGCTTTAATTATATTTTTGATGTTTTACAATTTCGAACATATTTCAAATCTCATACGGATGAAGTCGTAAGCAACGGCTAGAATATTATAATTAAAATTATTTTATTATTCTGAAGTTTCTTTTAACTGCAGTTCTCTTTTAGTCTTGTTGAATAAAGCAGAAGTTTGTCTTAATTTAACCTCTTAACTAAAAAGATTTATCCTCTATTTGAATCTGGAATTAGTTACCCATTGGAAATGAATTTCTACTTTTTCCCGGGCTTTTAAAATTACCCGATTCCTACTCAACAATGCTGAATGTCTTTGCACAATAATAAGACTAGATGAAAAATGCAAAACATTTTTAACTGAAACCTCATTTTCTAAAGTTTTTCTGTGCATATTTTATTCGCGGCTGCATACAACTGTCTCTACTTATAATTAAGAAGAAAATAACAGCAGCGTTTCCTGTGCCGCAACACATAATACTATTACTTCCTGGAAACATAGGAAGTGAACTTAATAAACTTTAAACTACTGCTTAACACTTTCAAGCTGTACGAAAAGATATCAAGTATTTTCATCAATACCTGGTTAAATTGTTATCTGGAACAATCGCGTGCTACAATTTCAGCACATTTTCTCTCCCTGGTAAAATCACAATATACGCCCGTCACACATTTTATAAAATTCCTTTTAGCCTCTTCAGCCATTAAAGCAAGAATTCAATTAACAACGTACGAGCGATCAAATAATTTAATAACGTTGTAATCATGGTGCAGAGCAGAGAAGGGTTAGTGGTTGGGATAATTTATAGCTAGTCGAATGTAAGATAAATATCGATTCGTACAAGGGTGCTGACAACATGCAATTAGCAAATTACAGGGGAGTAAGTCGAGCACCACAAGAGGAAACAGCACGATCCTGCTAAACAGAATAATTTGGTGATCGTGTCACACATCCCGAAGACTGGATTATCGAACACTGTACATATCTATATATATATATATATATATCGATTCGCACACACGGATAAGTGAGGAATTAACGAGAAATTATGGGACGAATGGACTCATCGAACCAATTGATTGCAATAAGTGATTTGCAAGGTGATGCCGAGGTGGTTGGAGTTCATCCAATTTGTTACATGGCGTACAAAGGAGTCAGCCGGGATATGGATATGGATAGCTTCGAGAGCGAAACACATTGGCCCACGCGTGTATGTGATAATAACCACCAGTATCCGCCATGAGACGTTTTATTTTAACGTAAGGTGAGGATTAGCCATGACTCCAACGGTGCAGAATCTCGCCACGATCGCAAATTCGCATTTCGACGGATCTTTTGTAAATCGTTTGTTCTCAAGTTACTCGACAACAACGTTCAGGGCTATGTTGCTTTGATGAGGGCACGCGTTTTTCCTTTTTGTGGGTGAATTGGGAGAAGAGCAATTGACCGCTCCGACTTAACAGACCATGTCCAAGACGTCGTCCACTGAACGGAAACATGCAAGTGGTCCTGCTATTTCTTTCGTTTTTAGTTTTTTTTGGTGGCCCCAAGCTCCCTTTTATTTGGCTTCGGTGTGCGAAAACTGTGTGCAATCTGAGCAGCCCCCTAAGGCTATAAAAAACAAATTTTCAAGTCTGACTAGATGGGAACATTAGTGCAAATTTTTTTTCTCTTGTGATCTTGAACTTGTTCCTGCAGGTGCATTTGAATTGATGAGTCATCTTAGTCAGTAATGATCCCTTTCAGTAGTCGCCATCGCCAGAGATTTGTAGCTTTAGAAGACAGTGCGGTCGCGTCTGTGGTGTGATATTCGAACTGCATGTTAAATTTTGTTTACGAAAAATCAAGCCATTTATCTAGTAAAATGAGACATTATGTAAATTGTAATTAAATCAAAAGGGACAGTCCTCAACCTGAGCGCAAAAAGTTGATAGTTTTCTAACTTGTACTGCGGAAAGATAATTTATGATCGAACATTTATCAAAAAGTCGCTTCAAGTGCCAGTACGAAATGGAAATGACTCCGACGACCGAGGTCAGGTACCTGGGGAGTAGTTAGAGACTAGATAAGAGCACACTATCCACTAAACGCTTATCCGGCTTTTTAAATGCAAATAATGAAATATGGTTAGAGTTGATGTGCAATCAACTAAAGTTTGTGCACTTGAACTACACGATACTGGCGCATATTCTCAAATTGGTTTTACCACCTGCAACGCGTGAAAATTGATCTTCCGCGCTCCGCCTTTTGAAGAATTTGCAAGTTGATGTTTATTTATTGATTTTTCCGCTGGGTTCTTTTTGTCGGACAAAAGGGGGCTACTTCTTTTTCACTTATCCAAACAATTTATTCGTTGCAACTTCTTTGATCTTTCGCCTCATGGTGAATTATTACGATGTCATCTATTATCCAGACAGAGGATCTTCACTCTCAAATTCGAACCGGAATCGATTACTGAAAGCGATGAGACTCAGTAAATTTTACAGTTTCACTTTTCAATTAAATCTGATGACATACGATTGATGACAATAATGTTGTGTTAACAGGGACAACAGGGACTGGTAACGCTGCAAAGTGAGGAGCAGCACCCATTAAAATTGACTTGGTATATTTTTCAAAATGTGTTAATTTGTTGTATCGAATCATGGAATAAGTATAAAAGAGTCTGAAAAAATGGAGTTCTCTACGAAGAACAGCGAGGGAAGCATAGTACTTAGTGAATAGGAAGACTTAACCGCTATTCCATCCAATATTTCGGGGGAGATTCCATAAGAGTGAGTCAGTTCGGCCACCAAAACAGGAAGTTAGTTGTATTATCTGTAGATGCTTTAGGCAACCAACCTAGTAAAAAGGTTCAAGTTCCAAATAAAACAATGGCAAGTCCAATTGTTGACCAGTTGTCAGCAGAATAATTAAAACATATAATACTTGATATCGTAAAAAACGGAGCTATGAAACGTGCCAGACAAAAATGATTTTGCCATGTTAGCGGACAAGTTACAACAGCTGAAACGAAAAAATATACCACTAAGCAGGCTAAGTTGAAGTAAAATTAAAAACCAATCGACATGAATATTCTAGAAACGATTGAACCGATTTCCATTAAACATGGCTAGGAAGCATCTCCCAAATAAGAGCTTTCAAACAAAAAATTGCATTAAAATCGGTTCATCCATTTTGAAGCTACGATGTCACAGAAAGAAAGACAGACAGACAAAGGCTTCAAACTTATAACTCCCATTTTTTTGAGTCTGTGGTTAAAAAGATAATAGGCAGCCCGTAGTAGTCGTATATAGAGTTTACGGAAAGATCTGCAAAGCAGATTTAAAACAAGTACTTCTATCCTGGGTACCGAGGAAAAAATCGTTGTCCTGAAGGTCTATAATAGTGTGGGCTTACCCCAGGTTGATCGCAATACAATCGCGGTGGAGGCCATGCAGTAAATTCTATTCCACCCAATATTGGCCGATAGATCAAACAGAAGTGCAATGTGTGCCACAGAGAGATCATGCGAGCGAATTATTTCTCGAATGCAAGAAGTGAAACCAGGGTTACGGAACGATATATTTTTTCCACATTTCGCCTTCAACTGATCATCTTTCTACGAGGAAAATATTTTATCATCCCTTGATAATATCTTTCTTGGATTAAAAACATGCATTGATGAATATAACGATTTCAAAAAGATAAAAATAATTGAAAGATATTTATTTCGCTCCTAGAAAGATTTCTCTCCCAAAATGAACGAAAAATATTTTGATCTTGATTATAAAGTTCTGGATGGGAAAGTCGACAAGGATTAATAGCCAAAGTAGCATTTAAAATTTACGCTTTGAATAAAAATCACTACTAAGCACGTTTCAGGCAGTAGACTTCAAATTTGGTACGTATTTTTCACTCCTAGGACAAAGAAAATCCTTTTTGTATTATCATACACATTAAACCAAATGAAGGACCATAAAATTCCAAATTTAAAATGACACCTCCTCCCCGTATCCTTTTCATACACCCTTTTCTTTAGGAGAAAAAGCCCTAGTTTGGAACTCATAAAAAGGATGTTACTCCTTGTTGAGGTGAAAATGACTAATTTCGAATTCCTAAGTTTGAAAACTTGCGTTTTCTGAATAACACCTTTTTTATGCTTTTTGATCATGAAGAGGACTTTCCTCGTCCTGGAGGGAAAAATGTCTGTATCTTCAAACTTTTGGCTTTGAAAACTTGCATTTTCTGACAAACAGAAATTCAAACTCAAACAAAAGTAGAGAAATATGATATTAAGTATATCCAAATAGAAATTTAACGTAATAGGAAGGAGTTTGGAAATACTTATTAATACAATTGCTAAAAAGGAAAGAAAAATCACATTTACAAGTATACTAGAATTAGATGAAAATAAATATAAAATAATATAGTTAAATGTCCTAGAGTGTCAAATGCATTGAAAGTAATTCATTCGTGGATAAATAGAAGTACTAACAATTACCTTATTGAAACTAAATAACAATACAATTACTAAAATTAAATCGCCTTTTAGTTACTGATGTGCTAATTTTTATTCTTCAGTGGGGGTAAGTACAGATTTCAATTCTACATTGGTAATTCTTTAGTTTCAACAAGCGAAGTTAAGTCAATAAAGTTTGACGTCACCTGGCCACTATTACCTGGATTTCTTTTTATATAAAAAATTCTGCAGATAGTAAAAACTGTGACAACTTGTCTTCGATTCTCACATCTTAATACACATATAACAATAACCGCTGACATAATCAAGGTATTAAGCATCATAGTAGAGGATTATTAACTCAATTAAGGACAGAATTGCTGCAACAAAGAATGAACCGCGATAATGTGCCGTTAATGCTTACCGCGTCACAGATTCCTATTTTTTATATTTTTTTTACTCTGTTTTTTACTTTTTACTGTTTACAGTCCTTCACTACTATGTTCAATAATATTCAAATTCATATTTTTAACTGCTCCCTTATAATGCTATTAAATTATTCTATATCTGCATACAAAGAAAACTTAATTTTTTGTTGTTTAAAATGAAATACATTATAACTGTCTATTATACAGGGTGTTTGGTGCATCGTTTGCCAAATTGAATTGGCCGAGAGGAGGGGTCATTTGCAATCTCTTCAGCCCCAAGAACTCACTCTTGATCCCATGGGTTTTTTCATTTCAGACTCCAAATTTAATTTTAATTTTTATGTGTACTGTTGTATAGTTCTATCGAGTTCAAAATTACTTGCAAGTAACATCTAGCTTTCATTTTATTAACTCACAAAATTTTTGGACGATGTAAAAATAAACTTAAAACTCAACTTAACGTTGTAATTAAAAAAAATGAAAGCGATGGTGATCTTCGAATTCTTTTAAAAAGTTCTCTAGTATATCCCCTTTCTAGCGGTATGCAATATGCTATAAAAATCTTTCAATAAATTCACTAATTGTATATTTTTCTATAGAAAAAACGAGGAGCGTGTCTCTCGCACTGTAGGAGGTTTCTATTGGAATTTTTCACATATGTTCTGAAAAAATTCAATTGTATAATAGGTTTGCAGTCTTAAACAGATCCATCTTGTAGGTAATATTGAAAAAAGTATCCCTTACCATTCTTGTTACAAATCGTGCCATTCTCTGCACCATTTATCATTTTCTCAAATGAGTGGTGAAGCCTTGAAATAATTCCCACCCCAGAGCGATCTTGAACTGTGATAAGTGTCCAGCTCGTTGTATGTAATTCGTAAATCCAACACTCTTCGTCCGCATTATCTGAAAAACAGCGAGATATTATAAATTTTCTATGATGATCGTCGTGTTACTGCACGGATATTCCCAACTTGAACAATAGCAACCAGATTCCCTAGCTAGAAATGGCAATATAAAGCGCAAATTGATCATTAATCACAAAATTGCATAGGTAAGACAAGGAATTCTCCAGTTGTTGTTCATAAGATGCATGGAGCCTGGCATAAACTATCCACGTACGACGTACCATATGACTGTATGATTCAGAAATACGACAGACATAGAATATATTCTTCACCATCGGAACCCTTAGGCCTTGTCCAATACATCTTCCTGGGGATGTGGCGCCACTCGTTGCACTGCATTTCTCTCAACTCTTACTTGAGCAGGCGGTTGCTATTTATATCTCAGGATGGCCGGATGTGTGATGAATAGTTGACCAACCGATCTTGCCTTATTCTTAGGAGTGCATTATTTTCACTTTACACGGAGTAAACGGGATAAGACTGACCGCAGGGCAGATGTAACACCTTTCCTGGAGTGAGAAAGGTGATTTATGGAGAATTGTTTCCTGTTTTTGCGTGCACCAACGTTCTGAACTTTAAATTTAGAAGTGCGGTCCGGTTACTGGACTGCCTTAAAATTGCGCAGACGGCAGCATAGCATTTCAAGGGTGTTAGTCGCTGAGCTCAATTCCTTATGGCTAAATATTATAATTCATCATAATTACATGCAATTACTGGTGAATTATTGTTATTTATAGCACCCAGTCAGGCATGTGCTTATGCGTTGAGCATTTTCGATCATTAAAGATTTATGAGAGTGTCGCATTTCCCCGGGGGGAGAACTCTATTTCTGAGGATTGCAATTTTATCATTAATAACCAAGGACAGTTGTATAATTTTTGCGTCTGAATCTCCGGGCTAAAATGTCTTGTTGATCCTAATCTGTAGGAGTCAAGAATAAGTCGATAAGCGTTTCCATGCCATAAAGAACAAGGACGGATTAATATGAGGCCGATAAAAGGTATGATATAGTGGTTCGAGCCAGTCACAGTTTTTCCTCTGGCCTATTCTCTCACTCTCTGCCATATGCTAACTCAACTACAAAAGTGCTAAAGCTAAGTTGACCCCGCTGAGTTAACAAATTGATTGTTTACAAATAATCCATATGGTCTGTGAAATAAGTAACCTTTTATTTCTTCTCTCCTTCCTCCCGATTCCACAGAAATAAATTAACCACAGCTTGTCGTGCACGTTAAAACATTCCCCGGTAAACAGTTTGTCTGTAGAGTTATTGGTTAAGGTGCTGCTGTGCGTAAACGGATGAATCCGGGCATCAGTGCAGCACAGTTCCTACAAGACTACAAGAAAGATATTAAGTTCATTCAGTGGTTGGTTTACTGCCCATTAAAAGGTGGTGTAACGTCGAACACAAATCAAAGTGTTTTATGAACCGAATTCAGGAGGCCTAGCTTAAATAGTATATATGTATGGTTGCGGTTGGTATGAAGCAAATCAGAAAGAAAAGAATTGCCAAGAAAATGCAACCACCACCGCGTTACTGTGCTTATCTTTTTGTGAGGTGAACTCTTGATTGTTTCGCAGTTTTTTACAATGCGAACTCGAACAAATTGCGTGCAATAAAAAAATTTTACTGCCTGTCATGCAGCCAATTTTTTCGCATTCAAAATCTTTGAGTTGTTATAAGGGTTCGGCGCTTAAGTCTTTTGTTTTCGATTCCCTCTTTAGGGGGAAAATATGTTTGTTGTCACGAATTTTTAGAAGTTTTAACAGTATGAAGGAGAAGACAAAAAAACGTTTAAAATGTGTTATCCGGTTTTTAACAACAGGAAATTCATTATTTATAACCTAAATGAGTAATCATCCACGACATTATTTTATTTGTCAGGAAATTCCACAATACTTTGTTCATATTTTGTAATTCGCCTTGCATCACTGGTACATAATAAATAATTATACAGAAAAATAGCATTATTAATTAAAAAGCGGTACATCTTTTGTGTTTATCTTTCCAAATTTTCAAAAAAACTGTTCGTAAATGTGCAATTTGATGCGATAATGGATCAAACTCTTTTTCTTTCTTGTTTTCATTAATAAAAATTTGACTTCTGCTTTTAACAATAATAAAACTCTAATTTAAATTTTCGCGCCAGTTATAACGCTCAGTAGAATCTTTAGTTAAAGCATAATCTTGAGCAGATGATCGTTGTCTGTATCAAAAGCAGATGCTGCAGCCCACAGCATCTTTATAATAGATTCTTAGGGAATATGCGAGCCCGCATGCACCAAACAGTCACTAAAATGCAGGGTTAGAGGCGGAGATGATGCTATCTTTTTGATGTGAATTTCTATGGGTGATATAACCTCCAAAGTCCGTATAGGTACTAGTTGAGCTGAGCGCTCTCGATATACCATGTAAGTACAGACGTTATACTCTCTCCAAGATGTTGCAGTTGCGTTTTATTCTCAGAGTGGTAGCAAGCTCTGCACAGCACAGCAGTTTCATGGGTAATGATCGTTCGAATCACACTGTTATAACCAGACTATTTTCCGCGGTTTGAGCTCTCAATTCTAATCCACTGTTGATAAGATCATATAAGCCATCTTTGCTCTTTCCTTCAAGTATGGATTCCAGTGTACTTTGTTAACTCCTAGAATAACCCTCGTATAACTCACGTGTTCCTTTAGTTCTAACTGAATGGGACCAATAGATGGTAGGACTTTTGGAGGATTTTCCTTTTCTTTCCTCCGAGTCTCCGACTTCTGTGGATTAATGGTGAGACCGAAGTCGTTCGTCCAATTAACCAATTCGGACTCGGACTATAAAACTCATCTTCAAAGGATCCAGACAGAAGCAAACTTAAGCCATACTCTTCAAGTAAACAGAGAAGGTTGTCCATCGCAAAGCGACCTACTGCACAGGTGAAAAAATGCCACCCTAATGTGTCCCACCCTAATGTGTGACTCAACTCAACTTTATTGCAAGATAATATACAAACTAATACATAAATAAAAGTTCAATGTAGTAAAATACTAAGCTTCCTAGCTTCTGTAAGGCAATGAGATGGCAGAGCCAAAACCCCCGAGATATATACTTCTACAAGCCTTGAATCAGAGAAAATAACGCACACAATTACTAGGAGGTGTAGGTTCTAAATTTAGATGAAATTGCATTAATTCTTCTGGGAGAACAGGCATTTTTTTAGTTGGAACTGGCGTAGCTCCGCAACTATTCTTCCTACTTAAAAATAGTCTTCTAGAAATTTTAAGTCTAATTTATTTACTTTCTATTGGTGTAAAAATAATTATAGTATATAAGTCGTTATTATGCACATTTTTGCGATCAAAATAAACTCTAAGGATTTTTCTTGTAACTGCACTGAGAACGGACCGTGAGCTCTGACTCGCTTTCTGCTGGCTGCCGCTGGTATATAGGCGAAAAATGGTTAGAGTTTCGTTTGGAGTGAAAATTTTATGTAATTTTATTAGGCAAGACATATTAAATTTGATATCATCAGAAAGGCATAGAACCGGGCTTTAATTGCTTAGAAGATAATTTTGCCGTAGAATGAATAGTTTAGGCACTATCAGGTGATGAACAAAAAGTTTTAACGGGTGGTCCATTAGAATCAATGTAATTTGAGTGAATTCGAGGGACTATACCTTTACATAGAGAATTTCTGCTTCATGGCTTGTTAGGTATATATCCCGGGGGTTTTGGTGAGCCCCATGAAGGAGGGGAATATGGCAAGGCTGATCTCCCGAAACGCGCTGTTGTAAAGCCAAGTGCTGTTCAGTCAGCATTGCCACCTCCTTCTACCTAAGCATGAAATAAAGTACATCTCTGAGTTAATTCAGTCTTACATGAATCATTGCATTAATGACAGTTTGTGTAATGGAACCCGATTAATTATGCAAAAAATTGAGAAATCAATTCTGTACTGTTCGATTTTGACTGGTGAGGACACTGAAAATATCGTTATCATACCAAGAATTATTTTGATCACTAAAGGAGAGGGTGAGCTGGTGTTTGTTTTGCCATGACAATAAATAAATATCAAGATCAAACTTTCGACCACGTGGGACTTCATATTGATTAAAATAAACCAATCTTTACCCATGGTAATCTACATGTAGCTTTATCGGTATGTCTATCAATGTCTGGCCTTAAAATAAAAATTACGGGAGCCTTTGATGATACTCAGAAAACTACAGTTCAAAATATTGTATATATATTTACTTATATTCTGCTTTTATGTGATTTTTTTTACTTGAGAATAGGCCACACATTAATAGAATATAGGCCAAAGAAAAAGTTCTAGATAAGTCTGTAAATTGTCGTCTGAATTCTTCTTTATAATAATATTGATAAAAAATATAATCCCTAGTAACTAAATAACCTAACTAACCTAATCACTTAACTTTATGTATATATAGAGTGAACTACGAATATGTGACAACAGGCCGGCTATGGGTGGGTCAATCTCATAGACTTTCCAAAGAATCATCCATCACCCCCTTCTACTCTACAATTCCGGATATATGAATATTTGAAATCCGAGTTTTGGGTTTTTCATCGCCTGTTTTACAAAAACAGCGTTGTGGTATTTCAATCGAAATGGGAAAAACACGCTTTAATATTGCGAAAAGAAAAGGAGGTGTTAATGGCCCCTTTTTAAAGAAAAAATCCATTGTTTTTGTAAAACAGGCGATAAAAAACCTAATATTTGAATTTTAAATATTCACATCTCCGGAAGGGTAAAGGGGCGGGAGGTAGGGGATGGCCCTTTGGAAAGCATACGAGATTAGCTACTTAACAAAAAATCCCCGTGATCATAGGGTATCCAATTTACAAATTACAGGGTATGATGTAAAATACAAGCCAGAAAATTTAAAATGACTGTAGCTCCTTACATTCCTCGTCATCTTTTTTCGTTTCAATGAGACCTATCCGTAGCCGGCCGGTTGTCACATGTTCGTAGTTCACCCTGTATATAGCATATGAAATCGTCGAAATTTTTTGTAGTGTAATACTAGTATATAAAATATCTTATAGGAAAATTAAATTAGATTTAGATATACGATAATATATTTCACATTTAAGAACAAATTATTCTTGGCTTTTGGTTAACTATGAAATAGTTGCCATATAAACAATTTACTTAGTGGATGAAAATCAAGGGATGTTAATTTTATTTATAAAATAGTTAATTTTCTCTGAGTCTAGAAAATTCTAAAATAGAAATACTGCAAATTTTTCAGAGTAAGTAAGGCCCAGGTTATGAAAAAGTCTTACATAATCTGTAAATCACTCTCTTATTGCTCTTAAAGCTTCCTGAAGTGTATTAACTTATTCTAAATTAAAGGAACGTGCAAATTTCCATATAATTTGCATATTCGGATAAGCGCTGAAGGCCTACATCGCGTCAATTAAGGGTCATCGATAATTACCTTAACAAGATACTCGAATGGCAGCGGCGACAACAAGTTTCTCTTCGAAATCCAGGTAACATCATAATTGGCAGGTGTTTGTGAGCAAGAAAAGGCAGCCGAAGTCGACTATTACCCAGAATAATTATCACAGCGTAGAATGGGACATTTACCACCGCTGAAGCTTGTCAATGATCTTATCGTGGCTGGTAGTATGCTGGTAACAAGTCCGTGGGCAGGGTAAGAGCTTAAACATCTTCGACAGTAATCCTTGGTGAAGGTGAAGTTTTTGTATTATAAAGTCATAAGGAGCGACAATCGTCCCCTAATTACTGCGGTTTACCGTGATTAAACACTTCGCGCTACCATCACTGGACATAAATAATGCCGTCTTCTAGTCGGGTTCCAGACATACTATCCGGACAACTTACAGACCGACTGAATGCTATTCAGGGTGATTGCGCGGTGATCAGTTGAAAGGAAGACAGTATTTCCAATAGCCCAAGTTGGGATACATACAAGAGGCTCCTCGAGCGATTTTAACCAGAGATAAAGGTAGATGCGCGCTGCTCAGTAAGTTCACTATGCTTGAATTTATGTTGCTTACATGCAGTTGTAGATGCATAAGGCAACTATGGATTGAGTACTATTTATGGATACATTGTCTAGGGCACAATGCGCTCATTGGATTCCTAGTTAGTCCTGAATCATGAAACGAGAGCACTATAACAGGAACATGTTTGTTATGTTTAAAAAAGAAAATGCATACCCATCATAGCGCCACAAAATCTCATCGTCTGTACCCAAAAATTGTCCGGAAAAGGAAACGATCAGATTCCCGTGAATTACGAGCCAAGCATGCTAAACAGGTTCATTTGACGACGGCTCCGTCAGACTTGCAATTTATGGCACATACTCGGTTCGATTAGAGCGAAGAAATTCGTCTTAAAGCGGCCTCATCAGCATCACTCTGCGCGGTACCGTGGCAAAGTGCGATTGGTAGGAACGTCTTGCGATTGATCAGGTCGCGGTTAAAACCTAATGAGAAACCCGCAAAACACGTAATAACGCGCAGCCCACCCGTCCCCGCAGCTGCTGTTGTCGTTACCACATATTCGCCGTTTGGATTCGCTCTTCTAGACAAATTGAAATTTATGTTAGGAAGTGAATAACGGTAGAAGCGCGAACCCTGGCTACACGGACAACATAACCAACGATGCCGTTCCTCTCCCAAACGATGATCAATGGTACCAGAATTTAATTACGTTATTACGAGGATTCTTAATGGTAGCGAGTGGAAAATATACGGGCGGCCGCTTCCCGATCTACATGCATCAGGGGCGCTTTATTTAAGCAGCGCCGAGAAGGTACCTCTGCAGTGTCGCCCGGTCGACGAAGGAGGCTGCCGAAAAGAGTTCAAAAGTCAAAGACCCCATAAGGCCGGGCGTCGCGGATTTATTCCTTTCGCAGAGCGCATATATCTCACGAAACAAGAAACCCTGCCAGGTAAGAGGCTCTCCAAGAGCTGCGGATTGTGCCGTGCACTTTGATATATTTCCGCCATAAATTAGAGAGTTATGCGGTTCTGGTTGTAATGCGTAAAGTGCTGGGCCTGGCTGCTTCGAGGATATCTTGACATAGGAGTCACTGCAAAATGTCACTATCAATACGACAGTACTGATATGTTATATAGTACCTACTGTGGAGTAAAGTCAACTGCGAGGAATGTTCGCTAAGAGGATCACAGGCCTAATAAAATTTGTTGCTCTCGGTGTCATTAGAAACATAATTCTAGCGATTGTAGACTTGTTAAATACTTGGCACTTTCCTTTTCTATTAATAGCCGATTGATTGATGATGTAGGGGTTTTGAGGTGCAAAATGAGTCAGAGCATAGAACTCCACAGCACATGTGAGTATTTCGATCATCTATCAAGCCATCGGTCCGATCAGATGTTTAAAATCTTTGATGATTAATATTTAAGGTATTGCTTGATCCTTTTGCGTAACCGCATTTTCTTAGGAAAGGCTCAAATTTAATTTTATGTTTTCGATTTGGGTTCTCTTAAACGGAAATGGTTGTGAACTGACTGTGTTTATAAGTGCGTTTTTGAAACTGAAGCTGGAAAAAATTCGTTGGGATTAATGTAAGATAAAGATAAAATCGAACCACTTCCCAACTTAAAGATTAAAGACGCTTACGTTGCGTATAACTTATAGATTCATTCAGATGCTATAATTGGATAGGGAGTTTTGTATTTTATATAAATTGCAAGCTGCCCTAGAACCTAATTATCATTTTATGATTAAAACTGTTTAACAGTGCTCTGCTTTATACAAAAATCAGGGACAAGCTTGGGTGCTCCTCTAAAACAGAGCCAAAGTGGACTTTATCTAGGCTGTGAAATTTTCAAACCAGCTACTGGCAGCATTCTCGATGGCGTATCGGAGCCAAAACTAGGACCCTCGCCCTCTAAGGAACTGTTGGAAATTCGAGGCAGGGTTGGAGCCATCAACATGGAAATAAGTAAAGCTGGCGTACTCAAGAGGATACTGGGCAGGTTATGGGCACTTAGAAACCTAAAATCGAGGAAAGTGTTTGGTACGCCCACTAAAATAGAAGCAAAAGGTCCTACAATCGTACCGCCAGTAGAACATTGAGAGGATAAGAATGTTACAAGTGAATTTATATTATACTGGAGCATATTTAGCAGGAAGTTCTGTACCGACTATGATTCCGCTTATAGATACACACTTACAGATATTAAGTGTGAAATTCGTATTCAGGAATTTCATGACAGTGAGGTTGCAATTTGATGGTGGCGGAAAGGTCGCGGTAATCTCCGTTTATACAAGGATGAAGGTATCCACATCGTGTTGAACGATGATGCCAGTGTTCATTACCTGATCTGAAGTAGCAATTAAAATAAAACAAAAATTACGACAATTTTTTTTTGCATTCCACAAGCTCTTCGGAAGAACCCACGGTATTCCTCAGAAGTACACGGTTATGTCATGGATTAATTAGCCGTCTCTAATGCGGTGGAGCAAGATTAGAGAGAAAAAAGCATGAACAAAATAAGAAAACTTTAAACGCTGGCTGGTTTGGAGCCCGTTATTGGTCCTACTTCTTTCCTTAAGCAAATAGTTGGAGTGTACTTTGGCTTAAGTAGAATGGGATGAGAATAGAAAAAATGTGAAAGGTGAAATTTATAAAAGTTAAAAATAAGCAATAAGAAAAGTGAATACTTGAGACACAATTTAGTAGAATAATGAAATTCCGTGAATCCTCCTTGACCAGAACAATTGACGCTTGCTACAGATTACAACCTTCTGTTTTCCCCAGGACTACATGTCGCAGCTGTTCAAGATGAATGTGTATCGTTACCTTCACTCGACATTCGAACTCTCTACTTTTCTGTCCTGCTTGCCTTTTCGTCAAGGCTGTGCTATACCATCAGAGAGAATCCCCTGAGCTTTGGCTGCATCGTAAAAAAGGAATTCCTTAAATTTTAAGCCATATTGGAAAGTTGCATTTGAAATATTTGGCCAAATTATTTGGAGTAAGGGAATTTTTCAGGTTATTCATTGTATTTAGAAAACATGTGTTATTTTCATAAATGTATTAATATAGAGATAAACAAATATGTGCTAAGAAACCAGAAGATAGTATTAGTACTTTGCGTGAGTACCACCAGCTTTTCTGATTTAATTTTTCTCGGCATACTTTTTCTGTTTTTCCCAAGTAATCTGACCAGGTACTGTACTTATTTAAAGATTTTTTAAAGTACATATTAAATTAACCCTTCGTTTGCCCAAAGATTGCAGTTTATTGAAAAAGAACTCATTCCGTTGAAGCATTTAAATATGGAAGAGATAGACAAAATTCAATCAGCATTGATATTATGTATTTTATTCTCAATAATTTTTCTTCAAAGTGAGCGGAAATGTCTATCAACTTTTGATGATTTATTTTGTTCTTTCCAAACTTCTATTTGTTCTATAATTTCTTTGCAAAATTACTTCATCAAATAATTTTTTATTTATTTTAAAATCACTATTGATTTAATAAGATAAATTTTTCTTGATTATGGTGTGAGAAAAAATCGAAGATTTCAATGTTTCTAAAAAGCATCATCCCTCAGATTCAAATAATCACAAAATTGTAAACTAATTAATTTATAAAGTTTGTAGAATTCAAACTAAAATTGTTATATTATGTGCATGTGTTTTTATTTCTCTGTGCTGCTCTTCAAAAGGCATTGCCAACAAATTCCTCACCGGCCCTAATATAGCGTACCATAAAATGGTTTTGAAGGCTTAAATCTACTTTAAATAAGTGCTAAAAGTTTAACGACATTGTGGAAAACATCTGAATAATAACAATATCTGCTTTAACTGGAATGCAGTAAGACTGAAGCGTATCACAGTTATCTCAAGCGAAGTTCGTGAAAGAAAGACTTTTTAGAAATTAAACTGCGATCAAAATTTCTTACTCCTGTTTTTGAAATATAAAACTAAATTGCTTAAAATCAAACACAGACACAATGACTTTCAGAACATGCATGAAATGTTTTTCGGGGCATATTTAGGAACACTTCCTTCTATTTCCATCTTCTTAAATGCGTGGTAAGAGAACAGAGTAACTGTTACAAGTAATAAACTTTTAAGGTGCTGCATAATGTTTCTACAAGAAATTGGTGATTTCATCTTTCCACCAGGAAACAACGGAATTCCCTTCAGTTGATTTTATGTGTCGAGTCAGAATTTCGAAAAAGGAACAACGAAAACAAAGAAAGTATACTACAATGGTGTTGACAACCGGACATCACATAAATTTAGCCATGTGCTCTTGAGAGCGGACAGCTTTTATCTTAATTCATTTTAGGTCTCGAAGGGCTACAATGCGACAATGCTGTCGACAACATCGTACACGCAGACTTGATGACGGCTGCGGTGCATCGGTCATCTTACATTTGTGCAGCGATGATGTAACGGGGAACAATGAAGAAAGACAATTTCCCGTGGCCCCTTGTTGGGGCTCCAGCCCCAGGCCTCTACTCGCAACAGTCAAAAGGTGAACCATAAATTGTTGTACGCGGATATATTGCAACGGGATGTCCTCTGCAAATTATATGGCTCTTGGTGTCGAAAGTACAAAAATATTTGAGCATTAGCGTGTAATTTCACATAATTCGTGAAGGCTGCTGAGTGGTCAGAAGCAGCCAGCACACTTACTTTTTATGTAAATCGTTTTGTCCAGATGTGTACAATGTTGACCGTATTTTAGGGGTGTATGAACCTTTGTGGCAATATCGTGTTGAAAAGGTGAAAGTACCAAATGTGTGAACTGGTCCAAAGTAGAAGAAGGAGCTAAGAGTGAAATTAACTTCCCTTGGATCTGCACGAAAATTTCATTTCCGTTTAATACATCCACCAAAATAACTAGATTTGACAAGCCCTTCTTTTTACACAGATAGCTTCAATTGTTCGTTTTTCCTATCTTTCCCCCTTGAACCTGACTGATCAAAGATCATCATAGTAAAGTACGACTGCATTGTTTCATACAAAATTATTGCTACGTGCTTCCTGTTCAGGAAGTGCTCAAAATCTAGAAACAAAAGCCCTGCGATAACTCTCACATCAGTCTTTCGCACGACATCCTCAGATTGGTTCGTTCAAAGCCAAATCAATACTTTTAGCAACATAGAGTGCTGCCTTAACAGTCTTTGCCGCACACTATCTCCATCCTATCCTAATCTCGGCATGTTCTTATGGTCGTCAGTGCAAGAGTGATCTTTCGTTACTGTTGCACAATGCTTGCAATGTTTTAAGCCCATGAAATCCAGAGCACGAATGGAGAAGTTGTAAGTGACCTTTTGACCCTTGATTCATCTTTAATGTGCTTTTCAGCGATAGAATCATCGTAAGAAACCGAAAGGTATCCCGACTTATGACTCCTCTCTGTCTCCGCGAGTATCGCTTTTACAGTCCACCCATATAGTGCCGCTGTGTCTATGAAAGATTTTCTGTCTTCACCAGCTAAGAATGGTATACTGTGGAGATGCTACAGAAAAAGATGAAGAAAACAGGCAATGAGGATGGCCGTAAATATCGTCTGTGCATGTTAGGAAAGATCTCTCTGATATGTCGAAGGTCAATAGCCATTCAATAAAAGGCAAAATAATTTCTAGTGAAAAATCTGGTTAGATACTTTCCTAGGGCATGATTAGTTTAGTTTTTGTTCAGTAACAGTTTTTGTAATTTAATGGCAAGAATTTCAATTCTATTTCCAACTACATTTGATTTTTCATATTGTTTGAGTAAAAAAGTGTGAAACTTTTCTGTAGACTTCACTTGCACTTTATTTAATTAGTAATAATATGTAAATATATTGAAAAGTGAGTTTACATTTGAGCAAAATTTGTTTTGTTAGGTAAATTATGATAAATAGTTTGTATGATATATTTTGTTGTCTTCAAAACCTATATATACATAGTCAAAATTAAAGTAAAGTGATTCAAATTTAAAATTCAAATTCAATTCAGTTTGCACTAATTTATAATGAAAGAGCTCAAAAATGGATTCATAAAGTTACCAAAAACTACAATACAAAAAGAGGAAAAGAAATATAAATGAAATATAAATAAAATTAATGACAAATCTAAATAAAAGGAACTAAATAAATTAAGGTAAATTAAATTCAGTTGCGCCGTTGAAGCGAAGACCACCCAGAACTGCAAAGCATTCCAACCACAAGAAGACTAATCAACATTAAGTTGCGTCACTAAATTTCTTAATAATAAAATAAATCACCGCGCCATTTGTAGGAGTTGAACCCACGTTTACATGTGAAAACAAATCGAATTAAGCATGTCTGTCTGTCCGCCCGTCCGTCTGTCTGTCTGTATACACGATAACTCGAGAACGGATTGAGCTAGAAGGCTTGTGGGTCTGAGTTCGAAAATGGGGCGAATCCCCCCACTCCTTCAATAGGACGCCATATTGAATTTCCAGATTATTGGACATAATTCGAAAGGGAAGCAACCTATTACTCAAAAATTTTGTGCAGAAGAGTTTTATGAGACGCCAAATCAAAAAATATATAGGTATAAAGTAATCAGCCTAGGGTTGATTTTAAGGTATAGTTTTGCCCGAAATTCAGAAGTAACAGTATTCCGACTACTGCTTTTGGTGACTCTTTCGGGGTCTCTACGACTGTGTTTCTTCAGAATTTGCGGATCTGAGTACATTAGTTACCAGTTAAAGAATTCAATGCACAAGACTACCTCGTACGAAGCTTTTCACGTTTCTGGTTATTCTCGGGGTTTTGTCCGAAGGTAACGTTGGTTTAGGCCAGGGATA